>CBVK0101188213.1:0-14202 GCA_900067695.1 Picea abies | reverse complement strand
TGATTTCTTGGTTTTTACACATCTATATATATATGTGTGTGTGTGTGTGTGTGTGTGAACATCTCTATGTGAAATGGATATGTTATGCGTATGCTTCCATCTCCTTGGAAACTCATACTTCCCATTGATAAACTATATACCCAGCTTCGCTCCAGAGGGCTTTCCGGGCATAAGTCATAAAATGGTCAAGATAGGAAATGTCGTGTAGACCTTAAACCACCGGTCTGAAGAGAATACTCTCCCCTGACCCCCGTGTCGTGAGAGTTTCCAGACCCTAGTCCCTAACCCATTCGAGGTGAGAACTCAGGAAAATAGTGATATGAAAATACTGAAAGGGAAAAGTTTTCCTTGTCCGAAGGACGAAAGGAATAGATCCATTTGGAAGGATCCAAGAGCTTTCTTGGTCATTGGCTATGGGAAAGAGCACGAGAGTTAACCCCTCTAGCCCTCGGATCCATGAGTTATGAGTTCGTGTATCGGGAAGATCATGGGTTGGTGCAACCAACACCTCCGAAACCCGAAGTCGGGAAGTAACGTGGACCGTTGATCTATGGATCCTTCGGGACCCACCTTGACCGTTGTATCTGCGAGTTCGAAGTCCGCACACAAGGAGAGAACAAATCTCATTCGTCGAAGTTATGCGCGAAGGACCATAGCCATGAGATATAGAGGAAAGTGCACGAGGTCTAACCCTTTGAAAGTGCACTGGAGAATGGACTTTTGCAAAGTCTTGAAGTTTCTAAGTTAATCGGAACCGTCCATCGAAAGGGGACATGTGGCGAGGGTTCAACATTTCGCTGACTCGCAGGAGAGAAATATCAAAGGGGAGAATCGTGAGAACTTCCAAGGCCTGAGTTCATGATTTGATAGTGGTAGTCAGATTCAGAGGAATGCGAGCTGTCGATCTGGTGCTCCAAAATATCGATATTTTGGGATATTAGGAGACAAGAGGTGAATCATATCAGGAGTTCCGATACGCAAAATCCCGACGTGATCTAGACTGTGGGATCATGGAAGCATCAAGACTGTTGATCTGTGGAGAGGAGATATTGACATTTTGGATATCGGGAGAAGGGAGGTGAGTGATCCTCCAATTTCACGAAACCCAAAGTCTCGATAAGCACTTGAGGTTGAACCCCGAGTCACAGTCGGTGGTCATATGAAGGAGGAGCTAGCAAGTGTTAGGCCCCTGTCAGGAGATCGAATATCGGGATAGTCGAGGTGATTCACATGTAAGGACCTGATACGCGATTTCATGACACACCTTTTCATTGGGCTTCTGGTCACATGTAGAAGTCACGTGGAGGGGGATTGCACCTGGTGCTTGTTCTCGCGAGAGAATAGAAGATGAAAATTTAGAGGTTTTACACAATAGTAGCTCCTTCATAAGGGTGGGTGTGTTACAAATTGGTATCATAGCATGGTTACAACACTTGGCCTGTTTGGGCTCATGGACGAGTTGTGTAAAGACCACATTAGGGGGTTTAAAGGGCGATATCCTACCTTACTCCCTTCTTAAAAAATCTAGTTAAGCCCTTAGTATAGACAAGAATGGCAACTTACTATTGTGTGTGTATGTATTTAAGAAATGTGAATTATTTGTTGGTTATGAACTAATATAATGTTAGCTAACAACAAGTGTTTTGTCTGATTCTATCAAGCGGTTGATCAACCATGGGAAACTGCAATCATATAGAATGGTGATGTGCCACGAAGTGGGGGATGGCTGCCACAATAGAGACGAAGAGTCTGATGAGAGGAGGGTGGTAGAGACCCCTCCGGACATGGATGAGACCGTGAGGAGTCTCATGGCCGAGTTACAGAGATGTAAGGCCGACAACGAGAGATTGATAAAAGAGCAAGAGAAGCAAATGGAAATTAATGCAGTCTTGCTACAGAGTTTATCTGACATACAAAGACAACTGCAGCATGGACCTGACACCAGTCATGTGGATTGATGACAGACAAGGAGGAGTTGAAGTCCACCTAAGGTACGAAAACATGGCCTTTTAAGTGGTCGCACTAGGAGGAGTATCTCAAGAAAGGTCCAACCTGGAGATAGGGGACAAGTGTTAGACGAATCCTATGGAAAGGAAACTGACGACTCATATGGATCTTCTAGTAGTAGAATCAGTTCACATTCTCAAAGAAAATGAAAGAAATGAAAGCATTCCAAAAGTCATATTTTCGAATAATTCAGGAAGGCCAAACCAACCTCTTTCGACGATGAGATTAAGAAAGAAGAGGAGGTGGAGGCCTAGCTGCTTGGATTAAATAAATATTTCAGATTCCATGACTTTTTTGAAAACTTGAAGGCCCGAGTAGCCACTTTCAACCTGAATGGAAAGGCTTCCATTTGGTGCGACGACCTTAAGAATGTGAAAGGGATTCATGAATAGGACCTATATTAGGAACAGTTTTAGAAATACTTCAGGAAGAAGTATCTGTTGGAAAAATATTTCGACAAGAAGACTAAAGAGTTCTATGAACTCAAACTGGGGCAACTCACCATAGAGGAATATGTCAGTAGATTCCTTGAGTTTCTCAGGTATGTACCCTACATAAAAGAGGAAAAGGCAAAGGTGCAATGATTTATCAGTGGGGTGCCTAAGGACTATCATAACAGAATTGAGTTTGACGAGCCAAAGACCTTGGAAGACACTATCCGAAAGGCAAGATATTGTTATGAACAGCTTGGGCTTCAGACAGAACCTCACAAAGGATGGAAGAAGAAGAATAGTTCGGGGTTCCAAAAAAAGGGGCTTAGACCCCCAGGATTTAAAAACTATAAGAAGGATCCAAGGATGTGATTTCCTGCCCGAAGTGTACGCCAACAAAATTTCCCTTCTCAGAGTGGAAATAAACCTTTTGAATCAACCCCAGGAAAGATTGATAACCCAAAGAAAGAACCCTTGAAATGTTGGGGTTGTGGGGAAGAACATCTACTGAGGCACTGTCCGCACAGACAACTGAACAGTAGGAGAATTTACAATGTCCAAGAAGCTACCACCATCAATGACGTGGCCAGGAGTATGCCACGAATTTATGCAGTTGTAGATAATAAACAAGCTGACCACCAAGCTTCAGTGGTGGAGATGAAAGGTATGATCTCCAACCATCTAGTATCTATTTTAATTGACCCTGGTTCAAATTTGAGTTATGTGGCCGCTCAGGTTGTTGATAAGTGTAAATTACAACCACATAAACATGTTAAGCCATGGTTGGTACAGTTAGCCACTGGAACCAAAAGAAAAATAGCAGAGGTTGTACCAGCTTGCCAATTCACTATGGATGGATTGCCCACCCAAGCTAACCTTAACATACTTCCCTTAGGATCGTATGACTTGTCGATTGGTATGGAATGGCTAGTTGCATATAAAACTAAGATGGATTGTTACCACAAAACCTTAGAATGTGTAAATAAAGAAGGAATAAAGATAACCCTCCAAGGGATTCAGAAGTCTGTCTCAGTGAGACAAATATCATCCCTTAAAATGAAAAAGTATTGCAGAAAGGGATGCCCTCTATATGCAATACAGGTGTTGGAATATGTTGAGGATGAAAGACCAAGTCTAGAAGACCACCCCATACTAAGAGAGTATAGAGATGTGTTTCCAGAAGAGGTACCAGGTCTACCTCCGAGAAGGGACATTGACTTCTCAATAGAACTTGCACATGGAGAAGTACCAGTATCTAGGACCCCCTATAGGATGAGTACACCTGAGCTAGTTGAACTCAAACTACAGCTAAAGGAAATGATGCACAAAAGCTACATCTGACCTAGCATGTCTCCATTGGGAGCACTAGTCCTATTTGTGAAGAAGAAAGATGGTACATTCCGACTGTGCATAGATTATAGACAACTCAATAAGGTAACCATAAAGCAGAAATGCCCCTTACCCAGAATCAATGGATTGTTCGATCAATTAGGGGGTGCTACGATTTTCTCAAAGGTTGACTTGAGATATGGATAGCATCAAGTCTGAATCAAGGATGAAGACGTCCATAAAACCGCATTCAGGACAATATATGGTCACTACGAATTTGTGGTAGTACCATTTGGATTAACCAATGCCCCTGCCACCTTTATGTGCTTGATGAACAATGTGCTCAACAAATTCCTAGACAAGTTTGTATTGGTTTTTATTGATGATATTTTAATCTACTCCAAGAATAGAGAGGAACATGAGGAACATATTAGACTTGTACTTCAAGTGCTAAGAGAGCATCATCTCTACACCAAATTTAGCAAGTGTGACTTTTTCTAGAAGCAAATATACTACTTGGGCCATGTCATATCTGAAGAAGGGGTAGAAATAGACCCTAACAAGATCAGATCCATCATGGAATGGCCTACCCCAAAGGATGTTTCATATATCAGAGCCTTTATGGGTTTAGCAGGATAATATAGGAGGTTTATAAGAGGGTTTTCCAAAATTGGTTGTCCAATCACTACCCTCCAGAGGAAGGGGGTTAAATTCATTTGGACATCGAAATGTGAAGGAAGGTTTCAATCACTAAAACACCTCCTGACCCATGCACCCGTGTTGAATATCGTCGATCCCGATAAGGACTTCCTGTAGCCTATAGGCTAGCACTTCCTCCCACAGTAAAAGCACATAATGTTTTCCATGTTTCATTGCTGAAGAAATATGTACATGATTCTAATCATATAATTGATTGATCTGTGATCCAGGTGGAACCGAAGGGAGAATTCCTACCAGAACCTCAATGCATACTAGGCATGAAGTTAACCCCACTCATGAGCCAAACCATTCCACAGATCAAGGTGCAGTGGAAACACTTTGGCCCAGATGAGGCCACATGGAAATTGGAGGATGCCATGAGATAGGCATACCCATTTTTGTTCACTTCTGTACATACATGACATGTTAATAGATAGAACATCGAGGACGATGTTCCTTTAAGGGCGAGGGAATTGTGACACCATGTTTCCCCCAATTTGTAAATATAACTATAAATGTCCAAAAGACTATGGCAAACTTTATATGTGCGAATATTGATTCGATGGACCTTTGTTTGAAAGGTAAACAAATGTGAACCTAATTGTTTACTAAGAAAATAAACAAGTGTTGCATGACTAATGGAAGGGGGGTGTACTTAGAAAGACCATGAATGTTGTAAGGAGATAGGGTGAAGGGGACCAGGAATGGTTGCGTTAACCTTCACCAAACCAGTGCTTACTAGATTTAATTGCAAAGGACCAGAACCATCCTCTGACCCATAAATAAATTACAATCAGGTTTTTGGGTGGGAAGACCTCCTCAATAGTTAATGAGGGATGGGGTGTGTAATCACTCATCCGTAAGGCTTCCAAACTTGACCATTGACTAGGAACTCGGGCCACACATAATCCAGCTAAAAGAGGCGAGAAGGGAAGGTGTGGGGGGCAGGAAAGAACGCGCTTGCGAAGAGTGCAGAGGCGGGAAGTGAATCTCGGGGATTCAAGGATCAATTGAAAAGTTAAGCGTTCTAGACAAAGGAAATCACAGAGAAGGTTATGATACAAGCTGATAAAGGAGGCTAGTCCTCCTTGCTTGGTATTGTGTAAACCATCGCTAGGATCCTACGGGAGGAGGAGAGTAACCTCTGTCCCTATTGTGACTGAGCGATAATAAAAGGTTGTGTTGCAGAGCATCGTGGTCTAGCTAGGGGGTGGCTAGTGGTAAATCTGTTTGGAGTGACTGAGCCTACGGTTGGGTGGAAATAGGCACCCCTTCCAGTAGTCACTTCACATTGTATGATTCTGATAAGTCCTTCTCGGCCTTAATTGTTGAGTTTAGAATGATGAATGATTTCTTGGTTTTTACACACACACACACACACACACACACAAACACACACACACACACATATATATATATGTATATGCAGGTATGAACATATCTATGTGAAATGACTATGTTATGCATATGCTTCCATATCCTTGGAAACTCATACTTCCCACTGATAAACTGTATGCCCAGCTTCACTCCAGAGGGATTCCCGGGCATAAGTCATAAAATGGTCGAGATAGGAAATGTCATGTAGACCTTAAACCACCCATCTAAAGAGAATAATATCCTATGACCCCCGTGCCGTGAGAGTTTCTAGACCCAAGTCCCTAACCCGTTTAGGGTGAGAACTCAGGAAAAAAGTGATAAGAAAATACCGTAAGGGAAAGGGTTTCCTTTTTCGAATGATGGACGAAAGAGATCCATCCAGAAGGATCCAAGAGCTGTCATGGCCATTAGCTATGGGAAAGAGCGTGGGAGTTAACCCCTCTAGCCCTCGGATCCATGAGTTATGAGTTTGCATATCGGGAAGATCATGGGTTGGTGCGACCAACACCTCCAAAACCCAAAGTCGCGAAGTAACGTGGATCGTTGATCTATGGATCCTTCGGGACCCACCTCAATCATTGTATCTGCAAGTTCGGAGTCTGCACACATGGAAAGAACAAATCTCATTCATCGAAGTTATGTGCGGAGGACCATAGCCGTGAGATCCAGAGGAAAGTGCACAAGGTCTAACCCTTTGAAAGTGCACAGGAGAATGGAATTTTGCGAAGTTCGGAAGTTTCTAAGTTAATCGGAACCGTCCTTTGAAAGGGGACATGTGGCGAGGGTTTAACATTTCGCTGAATCGTAGGAGAGAAATATCAAAGGGGATAATCGTGAGAACTCACAAGGCTCGAGTTCACGATTTGATAGTGGTAGTTAGATTCAGAGGAACATGAGTCGTCAATCTAGTGCTCTGAAATATCGGTATTTCAGAATATTGGGAGACGGGAGGTGAATCATATTGGGAGCTCCAATATGTGAAATCCTGACGTGATCTGGACTGTCGGATCATGGAAGCATCGAGACTGTTTATCTATGAAGAGGAGATATCGACATTTCGAATATCGAGAGAAGGGAGGTGAGTGACCCTCCAATTTCGTGAAACACAAAATCCCTATAAGCGCTTGAGGTTGAACCCCGGGTCACAGCCGGTGGTCATATGAAGGAGGAGCTAGCAAGTGTTAGGCCCCTGTCAGGGGATCGAAGATCGAGAGAGTTAAGGTGATTCACACGTAAGGACCTGATACGTGATTTAACGGCGTGCCCTTTCGTTCGGCCTGTGGTCACATGTAGTAGTCACGCAGAGGGGGCTTGCACCTAGTGTTTGTTCTCGTGGGAGAATAGAAGACGAAAATTTAGAGGTTTTACACTATAGTAGCTCCTTCATAAAGGTGGGTGTGTGTAACACCCTGTTTCCTCTAGTTTGTAAAAATAACTATACTGGCCAAGAACTATGGCAAACTCAAAAAAATGTGAATGTGTGATGTGAATGGAGCTTGTGAAAAAGGTCGATGAATGTGAATAATATTATGAATATATATTGCAGGACTACTGAGAGGGGATATGCTGAAAAAGAGACCACGATGGCTGAAGAAAGGTGGTGGAAGGCACCTGGAAAGGTGGCGTTAACTTCCATCGAAACCAATACTGTATTTGGACTTCACTGGCCCGGAGAACCAAGAATGGCTCGTTGGCCCGAAATAAATGACTCGTAGGTTGGTAGGTAGATGGCTCCTTATGAAGTAATGAGGGATGGGAGAAGTGAACCACCCATCCATAGGAGCCTCAGGCCTGACCACTGCGAGGGAAATCACACCACACGCAACCTCGCAAGAGGGAAATGTGTGAGGAAGAAGTGCAGATGGGGCAGATGCGAGGGAGGGAGGAAGAACTCTGGAGATATGCAGAGTGAGTGATAGCAGAGAAGGGGGAGAGTAACCCTCGTTCTCAGTCACTGGCAAACCGAGACACAGTCTCGCAGCATCGTGGTCTCAGCTCGGGGGTGGCTAGTGGTAAATCCGTTGGGAGTCGCTGAGCCTATGGTTGGGTGGAAATGAGCACCCCTCTTAGCAGTTGCATCCCCTCTAGTGTTATTTCTGATAAGTGTTATTTGTAGTTAATGCCATAATCACATGTTTTGTTTTATGTGCTTGTAAATAGTTCCGAATAGAAGTGTTTACCTAACGTTTGATCTGATAGAATGGATGCCTGTGTATGCTTACATGCCATAGTTGTTTTCTGCACAAATGATTAAATCTGGGACATGAGTTCGCCCCACCAAGAATCGTCTTATTTTCTTAGTTTCTCGTAATATTTTGGGAAGGCCCCTTGAGAGTACTCTTTTCCGAGAAACACCCCATAAACCTTGTAACCGTATTGAACCTTACCAAAGACTCGAATAAGATCGGGGATACTTGTCGAGAACTGTCTGAGGGTTCATGCAATCTGGGTCTAGAACCCTTATGCAAGAAAGAGTAGCTTTCTAAGGTCTCGAGGTCATGGGAGCCTGAAGCTCCGAGAGTTTGAACTTTGTGATTCAAGCTCAAAAGGGATCGCAAGATAGTGATGGGATCCTGGACCGTAGATCCCAGGGACCCATCGAAGCTCTATAAGCTGTCGATATAACCTTTACTTAGGCGGGAGAGTGAACTCGACTATGTCCCAAAAGTCCCGAAGACATCGGGACCGTCCATGTTAGAGGACAGGTGGCAAAGATCTGACCATTTTGCGTATCGGGGATTCATGAGTATGGAGGTGGATGACTAGGCTCTTGGAGTCATGAAGTCCCCAGTTGCGAGATAGCGATGGGATCCTGGACCGTAGATCCTAGGAACCCATCAGAGCTCTATAAGCCATCGATCTTAACCTTTACTTAGGTGGGACAGTGAATTCGACTACGTCCTGAAAGTCCCGAAGACATCGGGATCGTCCATGTTGGAGGACAGGTGGCAGAGATCTGACCATTTCGCGTATCGAGGATTCATGAGTTTGGATGTGGAAGACCAGACTCTTGGAGTCACGAAGTCCCGAGTCGGGAGATAGCGATGTGATCTGGGCCGTTGATCAAAGAGGAAGGACAGCTGTGGGATCTAACCATTTCGTGTATCAGGGATTCGTGAGTTTGGAGGTGGAAGACCAGGCTCTTGGAGTCACGAAGTCCCAAGTCACGAGATCACGATGTGATATGGGCCGTTGATCAAAGAGGAAGGACATCCGTGGGATCTGACCATTTCGCGTATCGAGGATTCATGAGTTTGGAGGTGCACAACCAGGCTCTTAGAGTCATGAAGTCCTGAGTCACGAGATCACGATTTGATCTCAGCCGTTGATCAAAGAGGAAGGACAGTCGTGGGATCTGACCATTTCGTGTATCAGGGATTCATGAGTTTGGAGGTGGACGACTAGGCTCTTGGAGTCATGAAGTCCCGAGTCACGAGATCGTGATGTGATCTGGGCCGTTGATCAAAGAGGAAGGATAGCTGTGGGATCTGACCATTTCGCGTATCGGGGGTTCGTGAGTTTGGAGGTGGAAGACCAAACCCTTGGAGTCGCGAAGTCTCGAATAGCAAGAAGTAGGAGCAACCATTGAGTCAGGACCTCCTCGCCATATAACATATCGGGGTCTCGGAGGTTGAGGGAAATCAGTTTCAACTGTAGAAGTCTCGATCTTGCGAGTTGCGAGAGCTTGTGTAACACATGGCACGTCCGCTTGGTGGGACCCACATGGTTGACAGGTGGTGTGACGATAAGATGCCCAGAGAGAGGGAGAAGTGGTGACAGGTGGTGGACATGTGTCATTTGAAACGAGAGTCAACATTCTATTCACTTCTCGTACTTCGGGTTCTTGTAAGAAAGGAGCACAAAGGCCCAACAACTCAAGTCGTGAAGTTGCGAGTTCCGAGAAGCCCGGAAAGAGTCAAACCTTCTCCGACTTTCACGTCTCAGGGTTTTGTAAAAGAAGGGCCCAGAGGTTCAACCTTTCAACTCGTGAACTTGTGAGTTGCGAGAAAGGATAGTAGTTAGCCCTAGCCGGTGGTCACGCGTGGAGAGCGTTAATAAGGAGGGGCCATACCATATCGGAATCTCGGGTATCGGTGATTGGTGAAGAAATTTTGAGGGTCCTCAGCTCGCGACTTGTGAGGTCGCGAGTTGTGAAAGGCACTTGCATTTAGGCGTGTATGTGGTCCTATCAAGATAGGGATTAAAGAAAGGGAGCTAGTGCCTTGTCGTTAAGCGGTGGGTAGATCTGGATGGCCAGAATCTATGCGCCCAAATCTACAACCAGTGTTTCATTCTGGAGCCCCCTCACCATTCTACCTTTAAGAATGGACTCACTTGTATCGCTGAGTCGCAAGACACAAAAAGGTGCCTAGTTTGTTTGGCCTGTGGTCCTAACCCACGATTACAAGGAGGTGAACAAGGAAGAACTAGCCTGCGCTAGGCCCCCGTAGGACTTCGGGGATTCTGTCCCTTGTGGAAAAGAGAAAATTTTATTATGCCATATTAGGTGTGTTACAAATTGGTATCAGAGCATGGTTACAACACTCAGCCTGCTTAGGCTCATGAACGTGTTGCGCAGAAGCTCCGTTCGGAACACTCTTAAAAAGAGTAACCCGCTGTCTTAACCTTCCTAATCAAAAGACGAAGTTAAGAATGAAAAACCCCTATTGTGTGTGTGTACATGTGAAAATATGAATTATGTACTGGTTATAAATAAATACAAATATTGACTAACAACCAGCGTTTTTCCTTTTGCACGCAAGCGGAAGATCAACCGGGGGAAATTATCGATGCATAGTATGGTGACTCACCATGAAGTGGGAGAAGGCTCCCATAATAGAGACGAAGAGTCTGACGAAAGGAGGGCAGTAGGGACCCCTCCCGATCTAGCCGAGACTGTGAGGAGTCTCATGGTCGAATTACAAAGCTGCAAGGCTAACAATGAAAGGATGATGAAAGAACAAGAAAAACAAACATAAATTAACGCAATTTTACTGCAAAGTTTATCCAATCTACAAAAACAAATGCAGCATGAACCTGAAACTCATAAACATGGTCATATCAGTGGCCACACTGAGAGGAGCACCTCGAAAAAGGTCAACCCCAGAGGTAAAGGACCAGTGCCGAGTGATTCCTCTGAGAAGGAAGCTGGCGATTTAGAAGGCTCTTCTAGCAGCAGAACTAGTTCCTATTCCCGAAAGAAACAGAAGAAGCAAAAGCCTTCCAAAGGTCGAAAATTCGAAGAATTCAGAAAGGCCAAACCACCCTCCTTCGACGGTGAAATAAAGAAGGGAGAGGAAGCAGAGGCCTAGCTTCTTGGACTAAAGAAGTATTTCAGAGTCCATGACTTTTCAAAAAATATGAAAGCTCGAGTGGCCACCTTCAACTTGAACGGAAAGGCTTCCATTTGGTGGGAAGACCTTAAGAACATGAAAGGGGTTCGCGAAGAGGACCTGTCTTGGGAACGGTTTGAGAAATACTTCCGGAAGAAGTATCTGTTGGAAAAATATTTTGACGAAAAGACTAAAGAGTTTTATGAACTCAAACTGGGACAACTTACTATAGAAGAATATGTCAACAAATTCCTCAATTTGTTGAGGTATGTACCCTATATCAAGGTAGAAAAGGCAGAGGTGCAACGCTTCATCAGTGGATTACCTAAGGACTATCGGAATAGAATTGAATTTGATGAGCCAAAGACTCTAGAGGGCACTATTTGAAAGGCAACCTATTGTCATGGACATTTTGGGCATCGAGCATAACCTCACGAAGGATGGAAACAGAAGAATAGCTCAAGATTTCAGAAAAAGGGAATTAAATCCCCAGGATTTAAGAACTACAAGAAGAACCCAAGAATGGACTTTCCAGCTCGGAGTATGCACCAACAGAATTTTCCCTTCTTGAGCGGAAATAAAACTTCTGGACCCATATCAGTGAAGACTGATAACCCAAAGAGAGAACCTTTGAAATGTTGAGGTTGCAGAGAAGAACATCTCCTGAGAGACTGCCCACATCGACAACAGAATAGTTGGAGAATTTATAACATCCAAGAAGCTACTACCGTCAATGATGTGGCCAGGAGTGTGCCACAAATTTATGCAGCCTTGGATAATAACCAAGACGACCACCAAGATTCAGTAGTGGAAATAGTAGGTATGATTTCCAACCATCTAGTGTCTGTTTTAATTGACCCTGGTTCAAATTGTAGTTATATAACCCCTAAAGCTGTTGATAAGTGTAAACTACAGCCACAAAAACATACCAAGCCATGGTTGGTACAGTTAGCCACTGGCACCAAAAGGAGGATAGCAGAGGTCATACCAGCCTGCCAATTAATGTTGGGTGAATTCCCCACCCAAACAACCCTTAACTTATTACCCCTGGGATCATATGATCTGTTGATTGGTATGGACTGGCTAGCCGCCCATAAAGTCAGATTGGACTGTTACCATAAAACCTTAGAATGTGTAAGTAAACAAGGGAAAAAGATAACCCTTCAAGGGATCTGAAAACCTGTCTCAGTGAGACAAATATCAGCTCTGCAAATGAGAAAGTATTACTGAAAGGGATGTCCCCTGTATGCAATATAGGTGTTGAAAACAATCGAAGGTGAGAAACCAAGCCTTGATGATCACCCTATCCCGAGGGAATACAGAGATGTGTTTCCGAAAGAGGTACCAGGTTTACCGCTGAGAAGAGACATAAACTTCTCAATAGAACTTGCACCAGGAGCGGTGCCGATGTCTAGGACACCCTACCGGATGAGCACACCTGAGTTAGTTGAACTCAAGATGTAATTAAAGGAAATAATGGATAAAGGCTATATTCGACCCAGCGTCTCTCTGTGGGGAGCACCAGTCCTGTTCGTGAAAAAGAAGGACGGTACCCTTAGACTGTGTATAGATTATAGACAACTCAATAAGGTAACCATAAAGAACAAGTACCCCTTGCCTAGGATCGATGACTTGTTCGACCAATTGGGGGGTGCGTCTATTTTCTCAAAGATTGATTTGAGGTCGGGATACCATCAAGTCCGAATCAAGGGTGAAGACATCCATAAAACTACCTTTCGAACAAGGTATGGTCATTATGAGTTTGTGGTGGTGCCCTTTGGGTTGACCAATGCCCCTGCCACTTTTATGTGCTTGATGAACAATGTACTCAGAAAATTCCTAGACAAATTTGTACTTGTTTTTATTGACAATATATTAATCTACTCCAAGAACAGAAAAGAGCATGAAGAGCATCTTAGACTTGTGCTGCAAGTGCTAAGAGAACATCAACTCTATGCCAAATTCAGCAAATGTGAATTCTTCCAGAAGCAAATACATTACTCAGGCCATGTTCTCTCCGAAGAAGGAGTAGCGGTAGACCTTGACAAAACCAGGTCTATCATGGAATGGCATACCCCAAAGGATGTTTTGGACATTAGATCCTTTATGGGATTAGCAGGATACTATAAGAGATTTATAAAAGGATTCTCCAAGATTGGTCGTCCAATCACTGCCCTCCAGAAGAAGGGAACAAAATTCCTGTGGACACAGAAATGTGAAGAAAGATTTCAAACCCTGAAACATCTACTAACCCATGCACCCGTGCTGAAGATCGTCGATCCAGAAGCTAACTTCCTCGTGTGCACAGATGCCTGTAAGGAAGGGCTCGGAGGAGTCCTTATGCAGAAAGGAAGTGTGATCTGCTATGAATCCCGAAAATTGAACGAGCATGAAGTCAACTATGTGACCCATGATCTAGAACTGGCTGCCATAGTGCATGCCTTGAAAATGTCGAGGCATTACCTCTTGGGAAGAAAATTTGTACTTATGACATATCACTATGGATTGCGATACCTGTTTGATCAACCAAAGCTCAATGCTAGACAAGCTAGGTGGATGGCCTTCCTTAGAGATTTTGATTTCGAAATCAAACACATTAAAGGAAAGGAAAATAGGGTGGCCGATGCCCTTAGCAGAAGTATGAAAACAATTCACCTGGCAGTGGTGAGCACCTGTGAGACAGATGTCAAGGAAAGAATCAGAAATTCACAAGAAACAGATCCCTTCATCCAGACCGTGACCATGTACCTACAACAAGAACCCGCTGGAGTAAAATATGAAGGCTACCAGAAGACCGAAGGAGGTTTGCTCACTTACAGAAGCAGATTCTATATCCCAGATTGTGACGACTTGAAGAGGTTCATTATGGATGAACTACATAAAATACCCTACTCAGGTCATCCAGGATACCAGAAAACGATCATTGCCACCAAGAAACAATTTTATTGGCCTGGATTAAGGAAATACATAGCCGAGTACCTAGCCAAATGCATAGAGTGCCAACAGGTTAAAGCAGAACATCGACA
>CBVK0101188211.1:0-16644 GCA_900067695.1 Picea abies | reverse complement strand
AGCCAAGGGATAATGATGATAAAAGTGTATATCAAGACCACTGACCGAGAAACATTATAGTATGAATATTGTATTTGGAAATTTATATTGGTTTGGATGCATTGCTATGATATGTGGATCAGTGCATGATTTCAAGTAACGACACTACCCAAAACCGAATAAACGATGAAAAAACCTCCAACAACACAGTGCCACTGTATATTCCATTGTAGGGTGTTGACCCTAGTTCTGTTAGGAGGGGTGGAGGCATTTACCACTGTGTATCCTCCATTATAGGGTGTTGACCCTGGTACTATTAGGAGGGGTGGAGGTGTTTCCCACCGTGTATCCTCCGAAACCTGAAGTCCTGGGAGGACAGTGCTGGTTCACGCTCCCCAAGACATGTGATGAGGACTGTCAGTTGCCTGCTAGGGAAGCTTGGTTGAGATAGCGACACTTCCACTTACGGGTTCTATTTGGAGTTAGGCCAATATAGTTGGCACTCTAAGATAGTCTAGCAGAGGAAGGATAGGATGGGAGATGGAAGTAGGTTAGGAAGGAAGGATGAGTAGAATAGTTGAGACATATGGAGATCTGTCTTGTGGTGGAAATGATGTAGTCCCTGCAAAAAAAAGGGGGGGGAGAAATTTGTATATATGAATATTCATTATTATGTAACTAACCACCGTTGTTTAAAATAAATTATTGAACCGAACAATTGTAATTAAACGAATTCTCACACAATTAATTGATTGTTGTCTTTTATAAAAGACTAGTCTTGCTGACTGGATTGGATGCATACATAAAATACTAAAGGATGACAATTGTGATTATTAGTACGTGCACGAGATTTGCATGTACTAGATACACATGCATTTCTTGTACATATACACTAGTATGTATGAGTTTTCTTGACTTACTTACTAATAATGTCGGTTACTTGTTATGAATGTGTGAACCATGTTTCTTTTCCTTTGTACCAAAAGATACCTTAACTTCGGGACGAAGTTTCCTAAAGGGTGGGTGTATGTAAGGACCCTTGATTATTAATTATAATTAATTTAATAATATAATCCTAATTTTTTTTTCTTATATAATATTAACTAAATTAATTATCATTAATTAATTGTTCATAATGAATGTGTGAACCATGTTCTTGTTCTTTGTACCATAAGATACCTTAACTTCAGGACGAAGTTTCCTGAAGGGTGGGTGTATGTAACGACCCTTGATTATAAATTATAATTAATTTAATAATGTAATCCTAAAAGATTAGCTAAACTATATTTATTTATTAAAATAACCTTAACTAATTATTTGTTATTAATTAGTTATTCTTGATTATGATTAATTTAAGTATTATTAATTCATTAATCAATATGGTAAATAAATAAAGGTGGATAATAAAATATATTATTAATTTAAGTTACGTTCCCGAAAATGGAAGCATTTAATAAATGGGATAAGATATTTAATAATGGGATAAGATATTAGGTAAGGGAGTAAATGAAGGGAAGTTGGTGAAGGAGGGATAAGGGGGGGAAAGGAGTTTTGGGGGAGGATTATGTTACGAGAGTTGGGGATGAATTTGGAAGAGCGGGGAATTGGCAGAGTGAAACTTGGAGTGGAATTTACACAGTGCACCGAGGGTTGCTGGGAGTTTTGGGCTCGGAGGGCCAGGATATCTGTTGATATCCTGGGGCTAGGAGCTAACTAGTCGGTAGGGAGGACGGTTTTGGGTAGTGTTCTAAAGAAGCGGGAAGGAAGCAAGCGATGAGAAAATAGTAGCATCAGGTTCATGTAAGAATTATGCATTGTTTTGAATTAATTTGTTATTAAATCTTATTATATTGACAAAATTGCATACAAATGAGTTAAATTGGTAAAAATTTCTTGAATGTTACAAAAGTTACTGTTATTTCATTACTGTGTTATGAAATTAGTTACTTTATCAAAATAAATTGATGTAAAATGTAAAACCGACCATTACAGGCTTCATCTCCTGTCATATGTCTAGAAGCTCCACTGTCAATTATCCACATGTCATCTTCAAGCGTTCCTGTGAGTCCTGAGTAGTGTAGATGATTTGTCTTCTCATTCATGACTTCTGTTGACTGATGACTGGTCAAGCTTTGACCCAAAATTTCAACTTTGACGTTTCTGCCTTCTTAGAGTGCCAAGAGGTGCGCTGGACTAAGGCACACTTGAATATCTTCTCCTTGAGTAAGGTGTTCCATCATAAGGCATTGGATAAGGGTTTTAGGGTTTCTGCAACTGCACCTGCTAGTAACCCTAGCGATAGTGTTTTAGTAATTGCACCTGCTAGAAACCTTAACGACAATTTTTCAACGAGCTTAGTATCCTTATGGCTTATCTCCCTTCCAGTGGTTAGACTGAATGAAGGGGGTGTGGGCCCATACCCGTTAGAATATTAGATGTGCTCGTTTAGCCATAGACAATATAGAAATATTGTCACCCAACCATAGGCACTAATGCCACCCCGAGAACCTTGACCTTGACAGAGAGAAGAATTTTGGTAGCAGATCAATAGCCAACCAAGGCTAATGAACCGAGCAAAGATAACCAAGACTGATCAGAGAGTCCAACCCAAAAAGACCGAGAATATAGATTGCAGGACCGACGACAACAACTCCTCCTCAAACTTGCGCACAAATTGGACTTCTACAGTGCGTACAAGTGAACTTCTGTCATTCTGAGAAGTCTGGATAAAATGAAGACCGACCTCCTATATTTATACCGCTTCTGCTAGACTTCCTGTGCTGACTTCTCATTTCGGGTGTTAATTACTTAGTATTAATTATTTCCTTTAGCCGACATCTCTTTTAGGGTTATATTTAATTCTTTTCTTGCTTCCGGAATATTCTAATCTTGTCAAAGGTCACAATGGAGGTTAATACCTCCCAAAACTACCATAATATCAACAATTGTGTGGGTGTGGTTGGGGAAGGTGTGCTTTTCAAATGCATCCCTTCCCCTCTTACCCCGCTACACTTTGGCCTATGTCTTCTATATTTACGGTGTCTTCAGTGCAACGAGTCTCCAACTCCTTTTTCCCAAACGACAATGGTCTCCATGATCCAATTGTTATACCATTATCTAATAAGTGCCTCATTGCAATGAGTGGTTTGTCCTACACTCAACTTCATCAGTGCACCAATATCACTCTTACTTTGTTGCACCAATAACTATCTTTGATTGGCTTCCAAGATTACAAACCAAGGGATTATGCTTTGCACTTCATATTTTGAGGGGTTTAATCAATTAATTCTTATGTCATCATCTCATCATTCTACTATGGGCGTCCATGTTTATTTGCTGATTTATTGAATGCATTATTATTATGTTGATGTAGTGAGAATCTTAGAATTAGACATATCTGCAAGTTTGAATGCTCAATCAGAGTCTTGCAATGAATCTCAATCAAAGGCTCAAATCAAATTATTCTAAACTCAATTCTCATTCTCAATGTTCAGTATCCACGTGTTCAATATGCTTAGATGCTATGTTGAAAAAATTGTGATGCTTTGTCAAAAAACGTACATTGCTTCATTGAAATTTTTTTAGGTTCTTTGGAGTCTTCAATCTTTCAAAATTCTTTGAAAATCTACATACATGAAGGTCTTGACTATGAATCAATACTAGACTCAACTTTTAAAAATAGACTCTCGTTGGTGAGGCCCTAACTTACATTACAAGATGTGTAGGGGATTGCCTGCCTTCATATGAAGACCCACGTTTAAACCCCTTCTTAGATTGACTCCATTACACTAATATGTCTCAAAATAAAAGACTAAAAAATATAGTTTATTTCTTCATAATGATTGTCTGCTTAATATTTCAATTCTTTTCTTGATAGAGCTTTGGACTCTTGACCATAGTTTGACATATCAAACACCATGTGAACTTGATACATGGCCCACCATGTCATAATATTTGGACACAACTTTTATACATTTTGGCTTTATGTTTGAAATACATATTACCAATAATGATGAACACACTAGATTGCTACTAGAAAAGTGAACTCGACTTCAGGAAAATCTTTAACACCATTGGGCTTCAATTGATTAGACATTGGGTTCTTGATGGTTTCCATTTTTAGTTCTCTAACCATTGATCTCAAAAACACTGATTTGATTTACTTTGGCACACATTGATGTTCAAGTTCTCTACAACTGTTGCAAGATGGGTTAGTGCATCATTGGGCCCAACTTGTAGGTCGATCTAGTGTGTCAATTGATAAATTCTGTTTCATGAACTCGATCACCTCTGCAATAGGATTAAGTGGCCAAGGAGTCTATAATTATCACTGGTCGATTCTCCTTTTCATGAAAACATATGTTTAGTTGAAAAATTCCCTTCAAGTTAGATACCATCTAGGTTGCAAATCAAGTTAGAGGTTGAAGTTCCCTTTTTAGTACTATTTTGCACTTCATTGACTTCCACTTGATTTTTGTATAAATATTATTCATGTCGAAATGAAGTGTCATTGGATATATGTGGGCTTATTGGAAATTAGTTTTCTAAGAGGATTATACTCTTCTAGGGATAAATTTTCGGAGTAGACTTATTTTGCAAGTTTGAGACAACTCAAACAAAAAATAATCATGAACGGTCTAGGCAACCTTGTTAAATAGTAAGAAAAAGAATTTTGTCTTCATTGTCGAAAATGGTTTGCTCGAAGAACCTTATGACCCAACATTATCTCTAGAACCATTTCTTTGCATGAGGATCATATATATCTTGACTATATTACCTCCACAACATTATCTCTAATATTGGTTTTCTTTCCACTTGTCACAATGGTTTCAAATAACATTGTTGTATGATCTCTTATATGCAATGTATATAGATCGACACGATCTTTCACAATTTTTTTTATATTATCAACCAATTGTCTCTAGAAAACATTATTGGTTCTCTTTTGTAGGATTGACAAAAGAATTGATTTTCATCTATGAAGTCATTTTTAATTTTTTTGGCTTTATTTTTCCCATAACCATACACATTTAAAGCTTGGTTTTGCTTGTAGGTTTCTCTTGTGTGGTTGTCACCCACCCAAGAGTGGTCCACCTTCAAAATTCTCTCAGCCAATAAATATTACATGATTTAAACTAATAATACACACCATAAAGTATCATAAGGGAGGGTGGACCAACCTTCTATTCCATTGACTTTAAGTATTTATACAAGATTAGGATGGTTAAGGTGGTTGCAAGGACCACTTAACCATCCATTAAGCTCACTTCATAACACACATGTTTATATTAATATATCACTTTACATTTAGTTTAAAGTCTAATGTATGATGGCATTTACATATAATAGGGTTAAAGGATCCTCAACACCATTGTTTAGAACCCAACTTGTGCACTTACTAATTCTAGTCCATGTTGATTTTTTACTGTCTTAGTAATCGTTATATGACATTTCACATGCACCATGATATTCAATACATTTTGAAGAAATTGACTTTTATTTTCACATGCATCATAATATTCAATGCATTTTGAAGAAATTGACTTTTATTTTCTCATCTCACAAATGCAAAGAGAGCGAATTGGAGAAAATAAGTAAAACCTTTGCCAGATGCAATGATAATAACAACATGGATACCTCGCGGAATTGAATTTCTCTTCTCTGTTCTCAGACTTAGAGAACTTTGTCTTCAGAGTGGCTACTAAGCCTCGATTCCTGATGTAAGTTTGAGTGCAAAAATACTCTTTAGGATTAGAGGTACAACCCTCTCTATGGTGTAACTTCCACACATCAAACAACTAATAACACAATAGTAATTAAGCCAATAAAACCAATAATCTGCAAATACTTTGTCATTGAGAAATTTGTTTTCAGTGCAACTCCTTTGTAAGTTGATATCCAATTGAATTGAATCTATCAAGATGAACAAGGTGAATTATATGCTTCTTTGATTGCTTTATGGCCATGGAGGCTCTACTTAGGCTTGTGTTCAAGGCTTGGTTACTGCTTTGGTACCATAGGCCAATAATAACCATTAATGATTTTAGGTGACTCTGCTTCTATTGCAAACAATAGATCAACCTCCGCCATGTTAGGATAACAATGCTCAGTCTCTAGATTGTTTATAGACAAAATGAACAATGCTATTAGCTTGCTATGCCATGCTTGGACAACTAAGAACTCAACTCAATGAAACAATACAAGGAAATTATCATCGACATGTTTATATTCTTCCCAGTAACAATAGTGTCATGAATCAAGATTTCTTCAATAAATAGACTTTAACACACATTGCCAACACAAGGGGATGACATATCTCATACCAAACCATCCTGTATCTATACTTAGTTGTCTTTAACTTGAATACCAATTCAATCACACATATGAGTTGGAAACTAAACAAATCACATATATGAAATGGATATGGATTAATACATGTGAGAGAAGGCTTTATTATGTAAATCATGCTTAAAATAAAACTTGGCTCAATGGACTAGATGTTGTTAGGATATTTAGACACTTATGAGTTAGTTAAGATCTACTTGGTCTAATGTGTCGTTAGGTAAAAGTATGTTTCTTTAGTATGCATTTGTAGTTAGGAAATCCGACGGTCACGATATGTTCCTGACATAGTGTGATCCAACGATTCATGTTTTCCTCGATTTTAACGACCATTGATCTGTGGCTTAACACCCAGTTGGTCCATGATATGTATTTAAAGAACATGGAGGGTCATTTTTCGATGATCGATTGTGAGAAACTCTCTTGTAAAATCTCTCTGTAATCCTTTTCTTTTTCATTAATAAATTACTCCAACTGGTCGCGTTGGCTGGGGCTGTGGATGTTTCCCCGTAGGGGTTTTACCACATCAAAACATCGGTGCGTTGACCTTTGATATGGTTGTGTGAGTGGTTACTGAAGGTGTTCGTCCTTTGTTGGAATACCTGTGTTGTCGAACATGGTATCATAGCATGTTTAAAGACCCCCTCCTGTAGTAGATCGAGATCGTGAAGCCGAGTTTATTCATCTCCATTTTCTGCCATTTACGTACATTTATGGGATGAGAGGACTATTTGATTGCGTCCATAGCGGTCGTTTCAGTTAGGAACGCTTTTCGTTTCACTAAAAAAAGTTTCCGTTTTCCCAAGATACGACCATTTCAGCTACATTCGGAGGTATAAAACATGAGTACGCCCTTTTTAAATTTTTGCAGAGTATTATTTAGGTTTTATATTGTTTGTTTCTGGGTTTCTACTCTTTTATATCTATGTATTCTTTTTGTCCCACGCCCTGTGCAATCTCGGTAATTAAGAAACATATAGGACAATGTGCATTTTCTGGGTAAGCTGACCTAGAACTAACCCTTGTTGTCATCGAGAAGCAATTTTTTTTTCTTGTGTGAAAAAAGTTTTTATGAACATGCTTTCTAAGGCCATCAACAATAACAACAACAACAACAATTCTCTTGCTAAAACAATACAATATGTTTTGCTAGTCCACTTGGTTAAAAGTTGCCTTATTAAGTAAGAGATCTTGAGTTCAAGTCTCTCTTTTTCAACACCCCCAATCCTCTTTCTAAACAATACAATATGTTTTGCTAGTCCACTTGGTTAAAAGTTGCCTTATTAAGTAAGAGATCTTGAGTTAAATTCTCCTTTTTTTCACATTTTTGAAAAAGTTCATGCTCCATTGTAAAGTGTATTTCACTTCAAGTATAAAAGTAAATCACTATAAGTAGCTTTAATATTTTATTTTAGAGTTATTTATTGTGCATGAAACTTTATTTTATAAAGTAACTTCATTGTAAAAGTGATCCCCACTTCTTTTTTATAAAAATGAGTTACTTCATAAAACAACTTATTTGTAAAAGTGAGGTTATTTGGAGGGGTATCACCACCACGTGGTTCTTTGGTTATTGTTTATGCCTTTTTTTAAAAGGACATAACTTTCACATCCAAAGTCCGTTTTTAGTGCCGTTTTTTTTAAACCGCTTGATTTTTTTAGATATTTCCATCCAGATCATCAATTTCAGTTTTTAAATCTATATTATCTGCAAATTTAATACGACTTCTTCTAGTAATATTTTTCTTACCAACACTAACTACTTCCAATGAAAATCCCATATGGAGGATTTATTAAGAAGTAAAGGCTTGTACCGGATTACCTTGGGAAAGGAAAAAGAACCCACTGATGCTGATAAGAAATTCAAATGGACTAATAGGAGTGGAAAAACACGTGGACTGATCATAATGTCCATCTCTCCTGATTTAAGGTTCCATCTTCAAGAAATTAATGACCTCGATGAAGATTGGGAAAATCTTGAATCTGTGTTTGGTAAACACAATATTATTTGAGCACATCAGTTAGAAAATCAAATACTAACTTTAAGTCCAAATGATTTTTCTTGCATTGAAGACTATCTATCTAAGTTTAAAACACTCAGATTTTTATGTGAAGAATGTGAGATTTGTTGATATTATGGTAGTTGCGGGAGGTATTTACCTCCACATGTAACCCTGACGAGAATAGAATATTCTGGGAAGAAAGAAATAACCCTAAAGCATTGAACATAACCCTAGAAGACAAGTTGACTCAAGGAAATAATTAATATTAAGTATTTAGTGTCCAGAATGAGAAGTTGGCCCATACAACTTAGGAAACAATATAAATACAAGTAGCCAGACATCATTTTGTACACACTGCTCAAAATTGCAGCTGGGAAGAAGTGCGCACTGCAGGAATTGGGCTAGTGCGCAAGTCTGGGGAGCAACTGCAGCTGACAACTGCGACAATCTAGTTTCTTGGTTTAGGCTCAGACTTTCTGTTGGTTATGGTTGGAATTTCTGATCAGTCTTGGTTATCTTTATGCATTAACCATGGTTGACTATTGGTTTGCTTCCAGAATCATTCTCTGTCAAGGTTAATGTGCTTGGGGGTGGCTTCGGCCTATGGTTGGGTGACAATATTGCTATATTGTCTATGGCTAAACAAGCACATCCATTACTTTCTAATAGGTTATGGGTCCACCTTATCTTCAGACAGTCTAACCACTGGAAGATAGATTGGGAGGATTTGCTCAGTTACAGTTGCAGTTGCAACTAGTTTTTGCTGTAGCAACGAAACCCTAACCCTCTTGTTGAGGCACCTTGAGTGAATATATTGACCTAATTTTTGGATATCTTAGTGTTCCCTAGCCTAGCGCACCTCCTGGTATTCTCAGCAAGCCAAGACGTCAAGTTTGAGTTTTTGGTCAAAATCAAAGGTTGACCAAGTCAAAGCAGTTATGACTTACTCTATGAAGTCAGAAAAAAAGTTAGAAGGGGCTTCTAACATCAGAGCATGGAAGACAAGGATTGATCTCATCCTTGCCAAGAATAAGGTGTTGGACATTGTGAAAGGAAAGATCATGGAGCCACAATTCGAAGAAGGAAAAGAGAAGGAACCTCAGAACGTTGCAGTTATGGAGAAGTTCAAAGATAATGACATCAATTCCATGAGTATCATAGTGGATTCTATAAAATACCACCTGATACCCTACATCTCGCATCTTGACTCATCTAAGAAGATGTACGATTCCTTAACAAACCTCTTCTTAGTCAGAAACATTGGATAGGTAATGAGTTTGAAGAATGAGCTCCGTGACATGAAAATGAATGATGATGACAACATAACATCATACTTTGTGAGGATATCTCAGTTAAGATATCAACTACAATCTATTGAAGAGATCATTTCAGAGAAGGAACTGGTAAATATAGTACTCAATGGTCTTCCCAAGACATGGGATGCATTTGCCGCAAGCATGAACACAAGGAAGGAGTATTCTACATTTGAAGAACTTTGGACTTGCTGTGCACAAGAACAATCAAGGATTAGTGTAAAAGAGAAACCCCAAAATAAATACAATGATCAAGCCTTCACACCAAGGTTCAAGAATTTCAGGAGTAAAAGGAAGTTTGGCTCAAAGAAGAAGCCAAATCAAGAGAAAGATATGTCAAAAATACAATGCTTCAACTGTTGAAAATATGGTCACTACAAGAATCATTGCCCCGAGCTAAAGAAAAGGAAGGAAACACATGAAGCATCAGTTGCCAAAGAAAGGAAACCCTCAAAGAAGACCAAGCAGGATAAAACAAACTTCTTTTTCTAAGACAAGGTAACGATATTCTTCATAGTTCTTGTACATACCATGTTTACATAGTTTCTGTACATATCTTACATATCTATTTCTTAGAAGATAAGATTTTCAAAGAGAAACAATACCTATGGAAGAATAACAAGATAAGTATTGATATCACGATGAATCTAAGACAAGCAATGCACATGGAAAGATGAAGTACATTGACAATCCTTGGTAACAATTCTTGTGGAAGCTATTACAACTGTCGAAATCAGAATCAAACTTGAAGAAACCTAGAAGAAGTAAAAAATGAAAGAAGTCAACAATCAAAAGGAAAAGACTTGTGACACTTTGCATAAGGAAATAAGGACACAAACAAAAGCATGGACTCTCTTAGATGGAGGGAGTTGATTATATAATTCCAAAAGAAGAGCATGCATTCATACATGAAGCAAGGATTAGGAGGGAGCTAATCCCAGATAATATGATCCATTGAAGATTATGAAGTATCTATCCATGTTCCCATCAATTGTAACAACCATGAAAAACAACACATGTTCAATTTGACTTTAGGAGAAGTCTTCTTCGAAAATAAGCCTTAAAGTATCATTGGTTGTCCATCCACATCCATGATCCTATGATGAAAGGAAGAAAGTTGGAAACTTCAGGGCATGGAATCTATAGAAAACTCCATGGACCTAAGAGCTAAAGACAAACATGAGGAAGAACATGAAGATTCCAAGAGAGAAAGAAAATCCATAACAACCAGTCATTATATCAAGAATCACAAGACTACCAGCTTGGTTTGAACCCATTGGAAGCAATCAAGCAGAAGAAACAAAAGTTGTGATGAAGAACAGTGTATGAAAGACTTATGAATAGAAGCATTGGGAGATTCAGAAGTAGAGGTTCTCCCAGACGGAGGGAGAAGAATATGATGATTGATTGTTCCAGTAAATCAGACATACCTCTACATGAGCCATTATATCTTCTACAATATCCATGGGTTGGAGTTTACATCAGATGAATGTCAGGAATGTTCTCCTCAACTGAGTAATTGAACAATAAGTGTATCTAGAGAAACCTCAAGGTTTTTGAGGTATACCAGAAAGAGACTCTTGTATGCAGATGGAAGAAGATCTTGTATGAATTCAAACAACTTGGTGCAGAGCCTCCAATGCACAACAAAAGCGTGGTGAAAACTTTCTATAACAGAGATATTGTATCGGAATGGTTACTCAAAATTCCAGGATGATGGTTTGCTAATCCATGACAAAATCTCATGATAACAAAAGAAGTACCACTTGGATATGTTTCAGTTTGAGCCTTGCCACGATGTTATGAGCTAGCAGGAAACAAAATAGATGAATCCAACTATGATATACTATAATGATTAGAGCTATATGAAGCCTTCATAGAAAACCAGTGTTCCAAAAAGACCGAAGCAAATTGAAATCGAGCATTACATTCTCCATGATGAAGTCTAGAAAAGAGAAGTGATTCTCCAATATCTATCTCCACATATGAGTAGATAGTAGACATTTTTGTAAAGCCTCTGTCTAAGATAAGAGAGTTTGCGTACTCAAGAAACAAGCCGAAGCTCGTGGAGATGACTTCCTTATTAAAAGTTAAGAGATGACTCCCATGTTGGGAGGGAGCACTGATGTGCTATTGATTTATGGACAATCATTTTTCAAGTTCAAAAAATGGTTCAGGATGAATAGTTCCTTTCCAGTTCAGAAAGTGGCTTGAGATTTCTGACGGACATGCATTTTCCAGTTCGAAAAATGGTCCAGATCGAACGGTCATTTTCGTAATGAAAATGGTTCGATGGATTGTTGAAGTACCATAGACAATGATTCCCCTTGTGGCCAATGTGGGGGAATGGTCTAGGACAATCTCTCTTCTTGTTAGTCACTCTCAGTAGTGGTCAAGAAGACTGGTCCGCCTCGCTGGACCGTCATCCTTTCAAAGCTCACAGTTGTGAGCAGTTTTGAAGAATGGTCCATTTTGGAGGTTGGTGCAAGACAGTCATTTCCTTAGGAAATGGGATAGACAGTCATTCCCTAGGGCAGATTCATTCTCTCCAAGTTTCACTTTGTTTAGTGCCGGAGGAATGGCTCAGATAGGTGAATGGTCCAGGTTCAACAATTAGTGATAGAAATTCTCTAGAGCATACTCATTCTCTCTAGGTTGCACTTTGTTTAGTGTTGGAGGAATGGCCCAGATAGGTGAATGGTCCAGGCCCAGAAATCGGGACACTTATTCTTCTATGCTTGAGAAGAATAGTCCAGTAGCTCAGGACTGATGTTTTACCTTCTAAGGGCAGATGCTCTTCCAGATCTCACAGATGTGAGTGGAATAATGGCCTAGATGATTCAGTTTATATCATGACATTGTTTTTCTGTGTAGGTTGATATTAGATGATATGATTGCTATGGAGATTGTATGTCTCTGGACAATAGATGTATTCTACTGTGGTGGATGTGTTCCACTGGTTGTGACTATGTGTCACTGATTAAGTAGCTATGTGCTACTTGATGTGGTAGTGTACCACTGGATTGTAGTTGTGTACTACTAAGGATAGACACAGTTGTGTTCTACTGAATGACATGTTCTGATTGCCTTATAGACTATAATTAGTGTTGAAAATGATCATAAGCTAGATGGATGATCAATGTATTGATGGACAAACATTCTCCAGACAGAAAATGGTCCAGGACATTTATTCTTCTAGGACATATGCCCAGATTAGAAGAATTTTTTATTGTATCACTCCTTGGAAAGAGTGACTTATTCAACATCATGTCTGATTACTCAAATGGAGTATGGTTTCGAGAGATGATGCATATGTTTTCGGATGACATTGATAGTGATGATGGTGCTCGTGATCTAATCATGAGATAGTCTATATGACTATGATGATGCTACCGATTGAATGACATGTTTGTGCTCAATACCATTGCCTTCAATACCTCCCTATCTAGGAGGGAGTGTTGATATTATGGTAGCTGTGGGAGGTATTTACCTCCACATGTAACCCTGACGAGAATAGAATATTTCGGGAAGCAAGAAATAACCCTAAAGGATTGAACATAACCCTAGAAGACAAGTCGGCTCAAGGAAATAATTAATATTAAGTATTTAGTCTCCAAAATGAGAAGTCGGCCCAGAAAGCTTAGGAAACATTATAAATACAAGTAGCCAGACCTCATTTTGTACACATTGCTCAGAATTGCAGATAGGAAGAAGTGTGCACTGCAGGAACTGGGCTAGTGCGCAAGTCTGGGGAGAAACTATAGTTGGCAGCTGTCGCAATCTGGTTTCCTGGTTTAGGCTCAGACTTTCTGTTGGTTATGGTTGGAATTACTGATCAGTCTTGGTTATCCTTATGCATTATCTATGGTTGGCTATTGGTTTTCTTCTGGCATCATTCTCTGTCAAGGTTAAGGTGCTCGGGGGTGGCTTCGACCTATGGTTGGGTGACAATATTGCTATATTGTCTATGGTTAAACAAGCACATCCATTACTTTCTAAAAAGATAAAGCTGGAGGAAGAGCGTTGCATCTATATTATTCTTTATAAGATAGGTAGTGCATATTATGTGTTTGTATCTACCTTTTATGCCATGAGAGAGGCTCTAGGGAAAGCTAATAAAAAACCCACTCTTGAGTCATTTTGTGATTCTTTGATTAGAGAGAAAGATAAGCTTGTACAACTTGGAGTGATCAACACTACAGGTATCCAGAACAAAGCCTTAGTATCTCAATAGAAAGATAAACCCAAGAATCCCAAGAAGAAACATCCTCTCTACAACAACATGAAAAACAATGGTCCCAAACCCACTCATACAACTTCAACTCCTAATGGTGACAAATGAACAAAATCTAAAAATAAGAAGAGTGACAAACATTGCAACTTTTGTGATAAATATGGTCATGATGAGTCCAAATGTTTCAATAATATGACAACTTTAGAAGCAACGATGAAGACGCACACCATCAATATCGATTCTACTTCTTCTTCTTCTCATGGACATGCACTTTTTGCTTTTGGTTTCTCCTTCAATGCAACTTCTACTTTTTATTTTGATGAGTGGCTTATTGATTCTGGAGCATCTTATCATATGAATAATGATAAAGAATTATTTTCTTCTCTAAATGAATGTAACACCAAGAAAATATTTGTTGGTGATGATATATCTCTTAGTGTTGTAGGATCTGAAACAATTCAAGTAGACAATGGTCATTTCAATGATGTATTATGTGTTCCAAGTCTTTTTTGTAACCCTCTATCAGTATATCAAGTCACTCATTTAGTTGAACGTAAAACCATAGAGTTTTCACCTCACCAAGTTGTAATCAAGGATCTAAAATATCCTAAGCATGTTCTTGCAACTGGAATTGCTGATAATATTACCAGGTTGTACAAGTTTGACAACTTTGGGTCATCATCTTTTCCATCAGTTTTTGTTGCTCATAGCGATGACTTGATAAAACTTTGGCATGTGTGGTTTAGTCATCTAAACTATCGCTCATTGCAACAACTATGTAGTCAACAGATGGTGACTGGTCTTCCTCTTTTTTCATGCATAGATGGTGTTTGTGCTGGTTGTGTTCTCGTCAAACATCATCGGGACAATTTTGACAAACGTGCCTCTTGGCACACCTCGAGCCCTTTGCAACTTATTCAAAGTGACTTGTGTGGTCCACTTTCTTCTCCATTTTCTGAGTGCAAGTATTTCTTAACTTTCATTGATGACTTTTCCAGACGTACTTGGGTTTACTGAAAATTTAAGAGCAAAGTTTTTGACAATTTTCTGGCCTACAAGGCCCTTGTAGAAAAGAAACCTGGACATCTGTTCAAAGGTTATAGACTTATTCAACCAAATTGTAATGAAAGTATTATTATAAGAGATGTTAAATTTGATGAAAATCTCTTGGCCTGCGAGCCTAATTCGGTGATTGTGCCTCTTTGACCCACGAGCCATCTTTGGCGTTTGTGCCTTCTTCTGTTCCTCTTTTGTTTCTTCTTCAAATGATGATAGTGAGGATGAAAATCCACCTCTTCCTACTCACCTTCCTCCAGATGAGTCCATTGAAACTGAACCAACACCGACACCACTGCTTCCTAGATAGGCCCGTTCAACACTAGAAGCAACTGTTGATCTTGTCAGTGATCCTTCAGATCAACGTCAGACATGTTCTCAGTTCAAGCGAGCCTCTTCTATTTTGGCTTAAGTTTCAGAGACTCATGATCTAGAGACATTTGCAGAAGCTTCAGGTCATCCTGATTGGGATACAACAATGAATGAAGTGTATCATTCTTTAATGAAAAATGATACTTGAGATCTTGTACCTCTTCCAAAAGGAAGAAAACTTGTCATATGTAAATGGGTCTACAGAACTAAGTATGCATCAGATGGAAGAGTTGAAAGACATAAGGCTCGGTTACTTGCCAAAGGATTTTCCCAAGTTGAAGGAATTTGCTATAATGAAACCTTTGCCCCTGTAGCTAAAATGAATTCCATTCACCTTGTTCTTGCCCTTGCTGCCTCACATAAATGGAAGGTCCATCAGATGGATGTTAAATCCTCCTTCTTGCATGGGGATTTGCGAGAAGAAATATACATGGAACAACCTCCTAGCTATGTCCATAATGAATCTATCCTTGTTTGTCTCCTTAAGAAATCTCTTTAAGGTCTTAAGAAGCTCCCCAAGCTTGGTATGCCAAAATAGACATCATTCTTATTGACACCGGATTTTCTAGATTCCATTCTGATCCTAATGTCTATACCAAGAAAGTAGGAAGGCATCTCACAATCCTTGTACTTTATGCCAATGACCTTATCCTTACTGGTAGTGACTCAAAACTTTTAAACCATGTGAAAACCATCGTTAAGAAGAAATTTGAAATGACAGACTTAGGCTTTTTTCACTATTTCCTTGGCCTCCAAGTTTTGCAAACCAATGAAGGAATTTTTATTTCCCAGTCTAAGTATGCTTGTGACCTTCTTCATTGCTTTCACATGGAATATTGTAAACCAACTCCTTCTCCCTTCTAGTATGGAGTCAATATTTCCGCCAACATCATCATACAAACACATCGAGCTACACATTCACTTCATCAGAAATCTCATTCACGATCAAGTTATTGAAGTTCTCTTTTTCCCTATAGAAGATCAAGTTGCAAACATTTTCACAAAGTCTCTTATATAAGCAAGGTTTTCCAAACTTCGATCTATGTTAGGAGTTCAAGAAGTTGTCATTAAGGGGGGGTAGGCTCTAATGCCTCCTTTCTTCTCCTATTGTGTCACTATTGTAAATCCTTTAATCCTATCCCAAGTTGTTCTTAAGGGGGGATGCTAGTATATTTAGACACTTAGGAGTTAGTTAAGATCTAATTGGTTTAATGTGTCATTACGTAAAAGTGTGTTTCTTAGTGTATTTCTTTAGTATGCATTTGTAGTTAGGAAATTCGATGGTCATGATATCTTCCTGACATAGAGTGTGTTAAGGTCCTAACCCGCACATAGGTAGATCAAT
>CBVK0101188205.1:0-10747 GCA_900067695.1 Picea abies | reverse complement strand
TTCATGCAGGGATGGAAGGCAGGATAATGGAGGCTGACAAAGGACAAGGGGGAGAGGATGCAGCAGATGAAGGATGCAGCAAGGTGATGGGGAAATGAGCGACAAGAATGGAGGGAGGAAAACGGAATCACCTGAGCCATGCTTCGTCACAGGGAGAGATTCCAAATCAACAGTCGAAGAATCGACTCGCCTATAATTATAGGACCCTAACAGCCTCTTTGGAGGTTAGCTCTTTGTTTGGAAACTTGCGGAGAGTTTACCAAAACCCAAATGGTCTAACCAATAAACTCATTCAAAGTGTTGGATGTCCAAAATGGGTGGGATGCCAAGTCCCGAGAGGGCCCACCTTGTTGAATTTTCATAAGCTAGGTTAAGCATGTATTTCATTTAATTTCATCATGTCTTAACCATAAACAAGAATGTTGCAACAACCAATATCACAAGAAGAAACACCATGCACAAGAACACAAGATATATCTTGGGAAACCCTTCTCAAACAAAGGAGAAAAACCCAGCCAAATCCTTTGCTATATTCTTCAAGAGAAATACCTTTCACCACCAAGAATGACTTAGCACACAAGAGTGTGCTTAAGCCCTAGAAACCCTAGCTCCCAAGAGAGGTGTGCCACTTTTCCAAGTATAAGTGTTTGCTGAAATTTCCAAGCTCACAAGGAAGATATGATTCTACAATGGAGAATCATCTCTTACTTATATTAGACTTGACGACTCAACAAGGGCGTCTATTGGCTCAACAGGGCCGACCTCTCTAAGTCACTATATAATTTATTATTATTATTATTATTATTATTATTATAATTAATATTAATATTAATATTAATATCAATATTAATATCAATATCAATATTAATTATATTTTACATTTATTATTAAACACATTAAGGTGGGGCCGACCTGTACCCTTTACATAATAACTAGGGTTATAGGTAGGTCTAACTCTTGAACAATATATAGCAAAGGATCGGATACACCGACTAGTGCTCATCCACTAGGGGCACATCCATAGGGATGCCATGACTCTGATTCACTGCATTACACAAATGAACCAGGTCCTCACATGTTCACTTGTGCTTGTCCACAGGCACGTCCACTCTACATATTTGCTTTCCCACTGCCACCAATAGGAGAATCATCTAGATTCTTCTCGTCAACTCTGTTGATCAGAGGAGGCCATCACATCATCTTCATTTATGTTCTCATGATGATGTGCCCATCACTTTTGGGATTTCCCACATTCACCTTGTGTTCAGCCACATGCACGTCCTAACTCAACAGATCGCTTTTGATTCGAATAATCATCTAGAGTTCTTCTCACTCACGTCATCGAAGAGGTCATCTCTACATTCCTGACTTTGTCCCAAGTAGGACCCACAAACCCTTCATAGGGGCTTTCTCTCAAGTTTGTAAGCCTTGAGAAATGCTTCACATAGTTGCTATGTTCCACATCTCACAAGTTTGTAAGCTGGAGGATGTCTCCCATAGCTGCATTCATCAACACACCTTACTTAGCAGGTCACTTTAAGGCATTTTCTGGCGCATTATTCTAACTACTTTAGAGATTTCCCTAATTATTCTATCACCACTGACCAACTCAACGTGCATGAAACTTACTTCCAACAAATCGAGACTAGCATGCAATTGGAAGGGTAGGGAACCACACTTAGAGCTGAGGGGAAATGTTTACTTTAAACAAGAAATCAAATGTTGAAATTGAAATGTTTTCTAATTACTAATGTCTTCACTGACCAACCTCTTTTGGAGGAGCTGAGGAGATAGGTTATTTGCCAACTTTGAAAATTGCAGAAAATAGAACTAACTAGCAATTAAAGATTACTATGATTGCAAAAGGAAATCTAATCTAGACTGTTGTGTAGTGCTTTAAGACTTGTAGAAATTATTCCTTTTACTTAACCTTTAGATCATGAGATAGATTTAAATTTTAAGCAATAAAAATGACACCATATATAAAAATGAGACAAACACCACCACACTGGTTCCCCCCTTAGGGGAAAAGGAAAAGAGTGAAGCCTCCTTAGCTTCACTTATTTTATTGATCCGCTTTACAAATGTCTTTCTTTCTTTCTAGAAGACATGTGAGTCTTATAAATTGGGCTCACAAGTATTACAAGATTTTCTTTAAAAAAAAAGGAAACAAAAGTCTTTGAAGGTTCACTTTCGGGATTAAGACAACTCCAATCTTGGTCAAATCAGACGTAATTTCTCCCTCTTTATTCAATGACCTGCTAGAAAACAACGAACAAATTAGATTAACTTCACCTAAAAGACACTTGAAGAGTGCATTAAGAAATAACAAAACTTAAGATCAAACGTTCTAAAAATTTCTAAGTAAAAAAAGGGGGGGTTTATAGCTTTTTTTACTAATTTAAAGAGACTAAAGGAGGGCTATGTTAGATGCCTTTATTTGTTATCATAAAACAACAAGTAAAGATTACTAAACAACTTGATCTAAGAAATTAAAACACTTCACTCGTTTGCCTAAAGATCTGAAATAAGAACAAGCAAAAGGTAAACCTTTACTCCTAGATCTAGCTTTGAATATGAGATAAGCTTTTGCCTAGATATAGACAATCATGCATGCATAAGATTTCAATTAATTTTAACTTTAGAATGAACTATATTTGCATGCAAAACAAAAAGTAACTTGAGGAATAAATTTGAAAATAAGGAGAGATAGAGAATGAGAGAGTCTTCTCTTTGAAACTTGAATCTTTGGCTATGGGGTCCTTGATCAGTAAAAGAGGGAATTGTGTTTATCTCTTGAAGAAGTTGAAGGATGGATCTTCTATCCCACTCTTATTCAAACTTGAATAAACTATTTTATCTTTCCAATCCTTGCAAACACTTATTAGAAAAATATTTTCCTACAAAGAGACTTGAAAACACACATTAGTTCATCTGAAAAACATGCATCTTTAAATTTTTTAAGATAGGAAAATAATAGGTTCTAAACAATAAGCAAATTGAGTAAATCCTACCCTATTATGTGACAACACATCTTCAAGGCTTTATATAAAGTAGATATGCAAAAAATGAATCAAATACAAAGTTACCTCAAGATCATGCACAATTGTCCAAGCATCCACACATTACAACAATGACCATTTGACCTCCAAAGTATTTTATTCAATATTCCAAGAGTATTACAATAGTGTTACAATAGCCAACATAAACTCCCAAGCTCCAACTAACTCTAAAAGAGGGAAGTAGACCTTGCTTTATACTTTTTTGGGTGAAGATCCCAAGAGAGGTGTGCATGCCAAGTGTGAGGGGCTGTAACACCCTGTTTCCCCCAGTTTGTAAAAATAACTGGACTGACCAGAACTGTGGCAAACTCATGAATGTGAATATGTGATGTAAATGGACCTTGTGGAAAAGGTCAATGAATGTGAATAACATTATGAATTTTATTGCAGGACTACTGAGAGGGGATGTGCAGAAAAAGAGACCACGATGGTGATGGAAGGCACCTGGAAAGGTGGCGTTAACTTCCACCAAGAATTAATACCGTATTTGGACTTCACTGGCCCGGAGAACCAAAAGCGGCTCGCTGGCCCTGAATTAAATGCCTCGCAAGCTGGTAGGTGGATGGCTTCTTAGGAATTAATGAGGGATGGGGAGGTGAACCGCCCATCCGTAGAGCCATCATGGCTGGCCAGTGCGAAGGAAATCGTGCCACACGCAACCTCACAAGAGGATAAGGCGTGGGGTAGAAGAAATTGGGGGCAGACGTGAGGGGAGGAGGAGAACTCTGGCAATATGAAGAGTGAGTGATAACTGAGAGGAAGGAGAGTAACCTTTGCTCCTGGTCACTGGAAAACAAAGACGTAGTCTCTCAGCATCGTGGTCTCAGCTCGGGGGTGGCTAGTGGTAAATCCGTTGAGAGTCACTGAGCCTACGGTTGAGTGGAAACGAGCACCCCTCTCAGCAGTTGCTTAACCCCTGGTGTTATTCCTGATAAGTGTTTTGCCTTCGGTATCTTGAAATATATGTATTATGATAATTATGCTCATAAGCTGTGAAACTGTGAATGATTTCATTATAAGAATGTTTGTATGGTGTTTTGATCAGTACTAGTAGTTGTATATTTGTATGGAAAGACTACATATGGCTTATGTCCTCATGAATTGCTATTTATATTCTTACCGACCTAATTTATACTACATGTCTGATTCGTGGGAGAAAGGTACCCGTATGTGCCTCAGATAGCACCCCGGGTAAACCTCCCCATAGAGATACCCTCCTTGAAAAGCCCATCAAGAATTGGGAAAGAGAACGTGAAGGCGTAAGACCTTAGTAACCCTGCACGAGGAGGAATGATCCTCTTGAAAACTCGAGATGACCGTATAAGGAAGAAGTATCGAATCGACCGATGAGGTCTTGTCTGGAGATCTGTGGTCACTCACGATCGTCAGATCGGAGGAAGAAGCTGGAAGGTTAAGTACCTTATCCCTGATAGGTAATGATAGATGGATGAGATTCCGTCGGGAAATCTGCGGACACACCCGACCGTTAGATTGGTAGGAGAAGGTAAGGTGTGAAAATGCCTTACCCCTTTGTTTTTTGTGTCTTCGTGGGCAGCAAGGAATTTGGGATCGTAGATCTCCAAGGTTCATGAGAGTATCTGGACCGTGGATGTTTTCCACTTCCAGGGAGTTGTGGAAGAATGCACAGGTAGGAACCAATATGAGCCGTCAGATCTTGGCTGAAAAACCCGACAATCATTGGATCTATCAGGAGTTACCTGAGGGTTAAGACTCCAGTGTATAGGGGCAAAAAACCCCGGAATAGATCTAAATCGTCCAATTAATGGAGGCCATGTGTCAAGAGATCACCCATTTCGAGAAACTGAGAGTCGGGAAATCAGGAGTCTTGTTGACAAGAGATCGAGACTTTCCATTGTGGAAACCCCAAGATGGATCTGGGTCGTTCGACTGACGGAGGCCACGTGTCGTAAGATCTCCCATTTCGGGAAATCAAAAATCGCGGAATCGGGATTCCTGTTGACAAGAGTCTCAGGATTTTCCAAGGTGAAAACACCGGGATAGATCTGAGCCATCCGATTGATGGAGGCCACGCGTCGTGAGATCTTTCATTTCGGGAAATCGGGAATCGCGAGATCGAGAGTCCTGGCGACAAGGGATTAGGACTTTCCAGGGTGGAAACCCCGGAGTAGTTGTAGACCGTCTGATTTAAGGAGGTGACGTGTTGAGAGATTACCCGTTTCATGAAATCGGGGATCGGGGATTCGGGAGTTCCGTTGTCAAAAACTTAGGCTCTTGCCTTGACAAATCCCGATCGATAATGACGAGATGATAGCAGGTGGCTAAGTCCTGATGAACGAACGAGATTCCTTTGGGGAATCTCAGGGTCTGTAACAACCATCCGATGTGAGGAAGAGATGTCGGCTTTAAGCTGGGGCGCGAATGTGCAATTAGATAAGTAACGAGCAGATCTGGATGGCCAGAGTCCACCCGCCCTGATCTACTGCTGAGGTTTCATTCCAGAGCCCCCTTGCCATTCTGCTTTTAATGGGGGGGGTCCGGAATTAGACACGCAACTCTCAAACGGTCGAGATTAACTCATCATGATCAACGGTGCTCAGGTGGATTCCGGACCCCCCCTTGCCATTCTGCCTTTAATGGGCCATTCTGCCTTTAATGGGGGGGGGTCCGGAATAGTGTGGCGTGTGAAGTAGGCTCCCCCCTCTTGTCCTGTAGACTACCGTGTCGCACTTCCTCCTCTGCCACCTGTACTCCACTTAACCATTCGACGGGGCCTGTTCTCATTGGTTGTTCTCTAGCCCTGTTGGGATTCATCCCTATTGGTCGGTCGCTAGCCCTGTCGAGGTTCGGTGGTTGCAAAGCCAAACGGTTTGACACTACCATAGTGCCGAGACGTGAAATACAAAAGACACTGCATTCATTTGAACTGTGATCGTGACCCGCCATCACATGGGAATGGAGAGAGAGAGAAAGAGCCAGCTTACGCTGGGCCTCCATGAATATTTAAGGGTTTTGATTCGGAAAAAGATCAGAAAAATCCGATTTAGGTAGTGGGTATGTAACAAAGTGGTATCAGAGCATGGTTACAACACTCGGCCTGATTGGGCTCATGAACGAGTTGTGCATAAGCTCCGTTCGAAGCACTCCTACGAGGAGTAACCCCCTAATTTAACTCTCTTATCCAGGATTAAAACTTGGAAACGAGAACCCTACTATGTATGCATGTGAAAGAGTTATAAATGTATGCGCAGGTTATAAAATATATTTAATTCTTGACTAATAACCAGCGTTTGTCTTCTCACCCAAGCAGACGATCAGCCGCGGGAATTTACAGACGCAAAGAATGGTGACTCCCCAAGATATGGGAGAAGGCTCCCGCAATAGAGACGAAGAGTCTGACGAAAGAAGAGCAATAGGAACCCCTGCAAATCTAGCCGAGACTGTGAGGAGTCTCATGGTTGAATTGCAGAGATGCAAGGCCGACAATGAAAGGATGATGAAAGAGCAAGAAAAGCAAACTGAAATTAATGTAGTTTTACTGCAGAGCTTATCTGAACTACAACGACAAATGCAACATGAACCCGAGATGCAGAAACATGGTCGTGTCAGTGGCCATACTGAGAGAAGCACTTCAAGAAAGGTCCACCCCAGAGGTAAAGGACCAGTGTCAGATGATTCCACTGAGAAGGAAGCTGGTGATTCAGAAGGCTCTTCCAGCAGCAGGACCAGTTCCTATTCTCGGAGAAAATAGAAGAAGCAAAAGACTTCCAAGAGTCATAAATTTGAGGAATTCAGAAAGGCCAAACCTCCCTCCTTTGACGGTGAGATAACGAAGGGAGAGGAAGCCGAGGCCTGGCTACTTGGACTGAAGAAATATTTCAGAGTCCATGATTTTTCAGAGATTTTGAAGGCCCGAGTGGCCACTTTCAATCTGAATGGAAAGGTTTCTATCTGGTGGGAAGACCTTAAGAATATAAAAGGGGTCCGCGAGGAGGACCTGTCATGGAAACAGTTTGAAAAGTACTTCCGGAAGAAGTATTTGTAGGAAAGATATTTCGACGAGAAGGCTAAAGAGTTTTATGAACTCAAACTGGGGAAACTCACTATAGAGGAATATGTCAACAAATTCCTCAACTTATTGAGATATGTACCCAACATCAAAGTAGAGAAGGCAAAGGCGCAACGCTTCATCAGTGGGCTACCCAAAGAATATCGGAATTGAATCGAATTCGACGAGCCAAGGACCTTAGAAGACACTAATCGAAAAGCAACATATTGTCATGAATAATATGGACATCAGGCAAAGTCTCGTGGAGACTGGAAACAGAAGAGCGGTTCGAGATTTCAGAAAAAGGGGATCAAATCCTCAGGATTTAAGAACTACACGAAGAACCCCAGAATTAACTTTCCCTCGGTGGGCGGAAATAAAACTTCTGGACCTATACCAGTGAAGACTAACAACCCAAAGAAAGAACCTCTGAAATGTTGGGGTTGCAGAGAAGAGCATCTCCTGAGAGACTGTCCACACCGACAACAGAATAGGCGGAAGGTCTATAACATTCAGGAAGCTACCACAGTCAATGATGTGGCAAGGAGTGTGCCACTGATTTATGCAGCCTTGGATAATAACCAAGCTGACCACCAAGCTTCAGTGGTGGAAATAGAAGGTATGATTTTCAACCATCTAGTGTCTGTTTTGATTGAACCTGGTTCAAATTTGAGTTATATAGCCCCTAAGATTGTCGATAAGTGTAAGCTACAACCACAAAAACAAACCAAGCCATGGTTGGTACAGTTAGCCACTGGCACCAAAAGAAGGGTAGCAGAGGTCATACCAGCCTGCCAGTTAATGTTGGGTGAATTCCCCACCCAAGCAACCCTTAACGTATTACCCCTGGGATCATATGATCTGTTGATTGGTATGGACTGGTTGGTTGCCCATAAGGCCAAATTGGACTGTTACCATAAAACCTTAGAATGTGTGAGAAAATAAGGAAAAAGGATAACCCTCCAAGGGATCCGAAAACTAGTCTTGGTGAGACAAATATCAGCCCTGCAAATGAGAAAGTATTGTCGAAAGGGATGTCCCCTATATGCAATACAGGTGTTGGAAACAATCGAAGGTGCTAAACCTAGCCCTGATGATTACCCTATCCTGAGAGATTACAGAGATGTGTTTCTGGAAGAGGTACTGGGTCTACCTCTGAGAAGAGACATTGACTTCTCGATAGAGCTCACGCCAGGAGCGATGCCAGTGTCTAGGACACCCTACCGGATGAGCACACCCGATTTATTTGAACTCAAACTGCAATTGAAAGAAATGATGGATAAAGGTTATATTCGACCTAGCGTATCCCCATGGGGAGCACCAGTCTTGTTTGTGAAAAAGAAGGATGGCACCCTTAGACTGTGTATAGATTATAGACAACTCAATAAGATTATAGACAACTCAATAAAGTAACCATAAAGAACAAGTACCCCTTGCCCAGGATCGATGATCTATTCAATCAGTTGGGAGGTGCGTCTATTTTCTCAAAGATTGACTTGAGGTCGAGGTACCATCAATTCTAAATCAAGGGTGAAGACATCCATAAAACCGCTTTCCGGACACGGTATGGTCACTATGAGTTTGTGGTAGTGTCATTTGGATTGACCAATGCCCCTGCCACTTTCATGTGCTTAATGAACAATGTACTCAGTAAAATTTTAGATAAATTTGTACTAGTCTTTATTGATGACATATTAATCTACTCTAAGAATAGAGAAGAACATGAAGAGCATCTTAGACTTGTGCTGCAAGTGCTAAGAGAGCATCAACTCTATGCTAAATTCAGCAAATGTGACTTCTTTCAGAAGCAAGTACATTACTTGGGACATGTTCTGTCCAAGAAAGGGGTAGTAGTAGATCCTGACAAGATCAGGTCTATCATGGAATGGCCTACCCCAAAGGATGTCTCGGACGTCAGATCCTTTATGGGGTTGGCAGGATACTATAGGAGATTTATAAAAGATTTCTCCAAGATTGGTTGTCCAATCACTGCCCTCCAGAAGAAGGGGACAAAATTCCTATGGACACAGCAATGTGAAGAAAAATTTCAAACCCTAAAACATCTACTAACCCATACACCCGTGTTGAAAATCACTGACCCAAAAACTAACTTCCTTGTGTGCACAGATGCCTATAAGGAAGGGCTCGGAGGAGTCCTTATGCAGGAAGGAAGTGTGATCTACTATGAATCTCGAAAATTGAATGAACATGAAGTCAACTATGTGACTCATGATCTAGAACTGGCTGCCATAGTGCATGCCTTAAAAATTTGGAGGCATTACCTCCTGGGAAGGAAATTTGTACTCATGACAGATCACTGTGGACTGTAATATTTGTTTGACCAACCAAAGCTCAATGCCAGACAAGCTAGATGGATGGCCCTTCTTAGAGAATTTGACTTTAAAATCAAACACATTAAAGGGAAGGAAAATAGGGTGGTCGATGCCCTTAGCAGAAGCATGAAAACAATTCACCTGGCAGTGGTGAGTACCTGTGAGACAGATATCAAGAACAGAGTCAGAAATGCACAGGAAATAGATCCCTTCGTTCAGACTGTGACCCTGTACCTACAGCAAGAACCGACTGGAGTAAAATATGAAGGCTACCAGATGACCGATGGAGGTCTACTCACTTACAGAGATAGATTGTACATTCCAAATGGTGATGACTTGAAGAGGTTCATTATGGATGAACTACATAAAATACCATACACTGGTCACCCAGGATACCAGAAGATGATCACGGCCACCCGGAAACAATTTTACTGGCCTGTATTGAAGAAAGACATAGCCAAATATTTGGCCCAATGCATAGAATGCGAACAAGTTAAAGCAGAACATCGACACCCAACAGGACTATTACACCCTTTACCCATACCAGAATGGAAATGGGAAACCATCTCCATGGATTTTATCATTGGATTGCCAACTTCGACCAATCAGAATGACGCCATTATGGTAGTGGTGGATAAATTGAGCAAGTCTGCTCATTTCATCCCCGTCAAATCAACCTGCAAGGTGATAGATATCGCTCAGGTATTCATGAAAGAGGTATTCCGACTGCACGGTATGTCGAAAGAGATAGTGTCTGATAGAGACACAAAATTTACTTCCAATTTTTGGAAATCACTGATGGCTGGTTTGGAGACCAAATTGTTGTTTAGCACCGCCTATCACCTACAAACCGAAAGAGTGAATCAAATATTAGAGGATATGTTAAGGATGCATGTAATGCATCAACCCGGGAAATGGGAAGACTACCTACCATTAGTAGAATTCACCTACAACAACGGCTACCAAGCATCCTTAAAGATGAGTCCCTTCGAGGTCCTCTATGGTAGATCGTGTAATACTCCAGTCAGCTGGAGTAATCCTGTAAATAAGATTTCTTTTGGACCCGACATGTTGAAAGAAATGGAACAACAAGTGACTCAGATAAAACAAAATCTGAAGGTCGCTCAGAACCGACATAAAAGTTATGCTGATCAAAAGAGAACCCCAAGAGAGTTCAAAATGGGAGACCATGTATATCTCAGAATTAAGCCCAGAAGGAGTTCCCTGAAAATGGGTGCTTATGCCAAGTTGGCACCCCGGTATTATGGGCCCTTTGAGGTTCTAGATAGAGTGGGACTTGTAGCTTATCGGCTAGCACTTCCTCC
>CBVK0101188203.1:0-28899 GCA_900067695.1 Picea abies | reverse complement strand
TTGTACTGTTGTGATCTGGAAGGTGCAAGAGCATTGGAGCAAAGCTTGGAACAACAGAGACATAAGGAAAGTGTTCATAAGGTATGTCCATAATCCTTACCTCCTAGTTCATTCAATAGTTATATCTAGGGAAAGCGGTATATTCTGTCATGTTTTGTTCTAGATCTAGGTGGATCTAGGGAGATCGGTTTGTATCCACACTTACGGATTAATCTAATAACAATGACCCCTCGAATGTGAAAGCAGTTGAGGAGATGCTTAAAAAAAAATGCCGATACAACATCTCTAAGGAAACAGTTGAAACTTCCACCAATGGAAGATGCACAGGCAAAGGAGATAGCCAAGACAGAAGGTGAAAAGGATGAGATGCTCAAGTTGATCATGGAGAAGAATTCACAGTTGAAAGAGATGGAAGCAGAACTGGAAAGGTTAGTGAAAGAGAAGGAACAATCAAATCCCATGGAAGTCATTCCATTGAGCACAGTTCCACTCACAGGAGTAAGCACAGCATCTGCGGCAGAAATTCCCTCAACAACTCCACTGACAGCTCTAGAGAAGACAGTAGAGCTGGAAAAATCCATGGAAGAGATGAATTTGCAAGAGACAGAGATTAGCAGACTTAAAAAGGAGGTTGAGAACCTAAAGGAGCTCAAGTCTTCTTACCAAACCAGCTACTCCAAGGAGAAACAAACATCAGACAAGCTCAAACATGAATTGCAACTCCTTCAAAAGCAAACAGTGGTAGGAAAAACACTTGCTGAGGTCAAGGAAAGTGTCTAGATGGATATCACCAAGTCCGTAAATGAAATTTGGCCTATGGTACAAATCATGTTTGAGAAAAATGAACTTGTGCAAAGAAGCAAGGAGGCTATTGAGAAAATAAGAGCAGAACTAGGAGAGATGCCCACAGAAGCCACTGAGATCATTAAATTCTTGAATTCAAAAACCAGAGAAGAGTTAGAGGATTTGAAAATTGAATATAGGACAGAAACTATCCTCGAGTTCAAGAGGGTCCTAACCAAAAGAGGACTGATGCTACAGCTGGAGGAAAAAGTCTAGACTATGGACATAGGAGTGCAAAGATTTTTCAGCAAAATTGAATCTCTGCAGAATAAAGGCCTCCCTGGATTAAGGGTCATAAATGACAAGTTAATGACATTGTCTTATTATAAAAAGAAACTAGCCATCGTGGCTAAAGATATTTTTAAATTCTCGGGAATACAGGGCAGTATCACAGGCAAGGCGTTCTTAGAAGATTTACAGTCAGACATCAGCATACAGCATGAGATCCGGTACATTTTCATCGTCAAACCATCTTTTGCCAAGTATACAGAGATGGATGAAGTATACCAAAGACTACTCAAAGTCGTCATTCCCAGTCACCTTCGATGGGAAGAGCTATGCAATTTGATCGAGTAAGAGTTGAGGTGTCCAAGCCCAGTCAGCAATCCAATCAGGCGAAGTCATGCAGAGGACTCACCAATGGTTTACCCCAGAAATCAGCATGAAGATTTCAACACATCATCAAACAGTTCCTGAATTTTTGTATCTTGTTGAGTTAGTTAGCTAAATTTAGAACTTCCATGTCCTAATCTTTAATGACAGAATCGTATGTAATTTTTTATTATAAATACTTCAAACTTTGAAGTACCGAGGGTTGATCTTTATGCCCTGTAAGCCAGAAAGACTGTAATTTTTATCAAGAGATCTTCCAGTAATACAAAGGGACGTTTTACTGGATTCTTGCATGTTATTCATTGGTGATGTTTTCTTTTCTATGTTAAATGTTTTTCTCCCTTAGTTGTCATATTGTTTTCTAATCTAATCTTTTAAAGTAGCACATGTTGCAGGATTTATCTTTGTATACCCTGTTTCCAACTTTGAGAGATCTTAATGTTTATCTTTCTGATATTACAGTGAAGAAATTCTTAAATCCTTCTTTACTTTAATTGATATTCTCATCTCTTCTGCTATTCATCACTTTACTGCTAAAGAATCCAATGAATGCATTATCTTGCCCTGTGAAAAGAATCTTTTAGTTTTTGTTTAGATATCTACCTTTATAATATAGACCCCATAGCCCAACGGAGGCATAAAACCCTTTTCAACCAACTTAACAAAAACAACAACCAACCATTCAATCTTATTTTGTTTAACTAGCCTAATATCTCAAAGTTAAAACATAACTAAATCATACAGAGAGATCCCTCTCTGAAACCGGTAGGGCTAGATTCCAGTTTCAAAGTGGTTGGATAAAGTTACCTCTTATAAATTTCTTCTACTCTGACAACCTCTAGGCATTTACAGAGCGTTAACATAGTGGCGACCATACCGAGGAAGCAGAACAAACATTCAACCCCATGGTTTTCTTTTCCTTAGAAGAAAACTTTGTTTCTGAACAAATTATAAATCTGAGAAAGAAATAATGTTCAAAGGTTGTTAAATGCTTGTACATAGTAATTTTGGATTAATAAAAATAAAAATATATAAAAATTAAAAAATATGGCTCCTAAAAGAGTTTATACTTGATCCCACACAAACCCAGAACCTGAAATAGCAACTGATAATCTAGAACAGTTACTCAGAAAGAAGATCATTGCATAACGTTCAGGGAGTCATAGTCCCTTTCACAGGTCCCCTTATCTTCCGGAAGAACTTGTTTCCCTTCAAGATATCGACTTTGACACCATTTTCGAACAAAGCCTCTTTAGAATGAAATCCGATAGCTTTGTGACTGAAACCATTTTCGATCCAACCATCCTGCAACCCTGGACCCCTGAAATACTATCTCCCACTGCAAAACCTCAAACCGCTCACTCTATGCCAGCTAGTCCCTCATCCTCCTCATCTTCTGCCACCGCCCCACCTATCATCCAGGTTGTTGTCCCGCCTCCTCCACCTATCATGGCAGCCAGATATGCTCCCTTGGTGTTGGCTGCACCTCTACACAATATGCCCCAGGATTATCAAACGAGACTCCCACAGTTCGATGGTACAGGGCCCTTAAACGCACAACAACACGTTGATAAAATGAATGACTATTTGGTATTGCAGGAAGTGGATGAAGTTGACGTTCAAATGAGACTTTTTGCACAGAGTCTGAATGGGGATGTTAATAAATGGTACAAAGGCTTACGTGTTTCTTTAGTGTTTGACCTTATAGCATTTCAAAGAAGTTTTCTAGACAGATGGGAGGTAAATAAAAATCCTCTCCAGATCTTGTTAGAATACAAAAACATTAGAAGGAATCAAGGAGAGACAGTACAAGACTACTGCACCCACTTCAACAATCTGTACAATGCGATTCCAGCTGATATTAAACCCCCACAAGGTTTTGCACTAATAAAATTATGTGACGGTTTCGACGTTGATATGTCATATCAATTAAGAGAAAGAAACTCCACCACCCTGGAGGACATGCAGAAAAGCGCAATAAGTGTAGAGGCCAACCTGTTGGCTAAAAGGGCATGGAAGAGGATGGAAAGGAGAGTCACGATTAAAGAGGAACCTTCCACATATTCTTCTTATGCCAAACTAGATTCCTTAGCTAGATCAATGGAGAGGATTATGGAGAGACGTACTGTAGATGAAAGAAATCCTCCTAGAGAAAACCAACCTGCTCTAGAAATTTGGAATCCTAACTTCAAAAGAAATCCTCCTCAAATCAGGTAGAGAGATCCTAGGGATCAAAGAGAACAGAGAGGTCCCAATCAACAGATCAGACCACCCCTACAGTAAAATTATGCCGATGAAGGTGAAGAGGTAATTGAAGAATTAGAAGACACAAACATAAACCTCATGGGCATTCACAATAACGAAACCATTTTCCTTACTCAGGAAGAGAAAGAAATTTTCCTTCTTTCTCAAACAGAGTTGAGTGAGGAAGCCAAAGAGACTAAACAGTAGGCATTTGAAAATGCCATTATGGAGGTACACAAGCAGTACAATCTGCAAAGTAAAAAGACAAATGAAAATTCCCCAAAAAGGCAACCAAAACGAAGAAAACAGTCGAAACCAAGAAAGCTCCTGAGCCTTCTACCAAGAAGATCCCCGAGAAGGGTAATGCTGAAAATCCAGCAAAAAGAAACCCTACCATTTTACAAAGATCATTGCAGACTGAGGTTTGATCAACCAACCGACCAAATACTTCCACCCAGAAAACTATGGTGGACAAATTAGAATTGTTGAGCCAAAGAAGAGCACCTACTCCTTTCAGCCTCAAAGGGGTATTAGCCAAAGTAAAAATTCCCATTCCCCTTTCCAAGTTGATGAGGAAGAACACTTACCGATCATAGGTGATCAAAGCATTGAGCATTGAGCCTGATATAGGCATGAAGGCTTTAACCGTTGGATCGGCGAATCATTCGAACATGGTAAATCTTACCAATGATCAACCTAAACTCTTGTTTGGCCCTGAAGTTGATGGTTAGACTGGTGCTTCCCATAACCTGATGCCTAAAGCAGTGATGGAAAAACTGGGACTCAAAGTCACCAGACCTTACAAGGATTTACACTCTTTTGACTCCAGCAGAATCATATGTATTGGGTTGATCAAGGACTTATGTATTACCCTAGTTCAGATTCCAGCAAAAAGCATGGTTATGGATGTTGTAGTCGTGAACATTCCCCCAAAATATGGTATGTTGCTTTCCAGGTCTTGGGGGGCCAAGTTGAAAGGAACTTTGCAGTAGGATATGTCATATGCCACCATCCTAGTATTCGAACAATAGAGAAGACTATACAGAGAGACGTTGATGAAATATATGGTCAGCAGCTAGGAAAATCCCCATAACTATCCTCTGTACTTTACACACTCCGATCTAGATTCCTTCATCTTGTATAATGACGACGATATGGGAGAACAAATCGCTCAGCTGGAAGAAGATACACTTGATCCAAAAGAAGTTCATGAAATCACTGGGGCAGAAAAGAGGGAAAATGTAATAAGTGAAGAATTGCCAGCAGATTTCTGGAGCATGGACTTCGATGGAGCTGTAAGCAAAGAACGAGTTGGAGCAGGAGCTTGGTTGCACAATCACAAATCCAAGTATTCAGAAAACCATTATTACAAACTGAATTTTCAATGCACTAACAACATAGCCGAGTACGAAGCTTTGATGCTCGGCCTAAAACTACTAAAGAAGGTTGGTGCCAAACAAATCATGGTAACAAGAAATTTTAAATTAATTATCAAACAAATTAAAGGTGAGTATGCAACAAAACATACCAAGATTAGAGCTTATAGAAATGTTGTTTTGGATGCCCTTCAATGTTTCACTGAAGTTGATTTGCAGGTGATGCCTAGGGGACAGAACATTTTAGCAGATGGGTTAGCTACATCAGCAGCTACATGCAAGATAGATTTTCGTTCCACTTGCCCATACACGGTGGAGGTGAAGTGCAGACCGACTATTCTGGGAAACATCATATACTGGCAGGTATTTGGGAATGACAATCAGATTGAAGATTTTCTACAATGTAAAAATGATTTCGAGTGTACAAACATAGACTTAGAAAATGATGATGAAAATGTGAATAAATCTATTTTTTGAAATGATAATGTAAATAAAATAGATTCGGGAGAGTTAGGTGAAGATGAGATAGAGTCTGATGTTTTTCATTTAAAGAGTAACATTTTGCCTAGGGGTTTAGTTCCGTTAGAAGACTTATTTGATTTTAATGATGTAGCTAAAAAACCTAAAATTGAAGTTAGTGGTAAAGAGGTTGAAGACTGTAACATAGGGACAGAAGAGAAACCTAGGATAGTAAAACTTTCCAAATCCTTACCTCCTAAGCAAAAAATCAAATACATTGAACTTTTCAAGGAATGTGTGGATGTGTTTGCTTGGGGATATGAAGATTTAAAATCTTATGACACGAGCATCATACAAAATAGGATCCCGATAAAATAAGATCAAAAACCTTTCAGACAGAAACTTAGGAGAATCAATCCCAAGTTACTTCCCTTGATAGAAAAATAAATTAAAAAGATGTATGATGCTAAAAGCATAGTCCCCTTATGATTTTCCAAATGGGTTTCAAATCTGGTCCCAACCCGAAAGAAAACTAGGGAAATCAGGCTTTGCATTGATTTCTGAAACCCGAACAAGGTTTCCCTAAAAGACAACTACCCATTGCCAAAAATGGACCACATATTACAAAAGGTAGTTGGATCCAGCCAAATCTCCTTACTGGATGGTTTCTCAAGCTATAACCAGGTTCTCGTTCACCCAGATGATCGAGAGAAAACAACCTTCACAACACCTTGGGGTACCTTCATGTACGTGAAAATGCCTTTCGGGTTGATGAATGTTGGGGCCACTTTCCAAAGAGTAATGGACATCACTTTTGTGGAAGAACTTGGAAAATTTATTGTCATTTATCTGGACGACGTAACTGTTTATTCCCAATCCGATGACAAGCACTTATGACATCTCAGACGAGTGTTTGAGAAATGCAGGAAATTTGGGATTTCTCTAAATCCTAAGAAAATCCTTTTCATATTAGAGGAAGGTAAATTGTTGGGGCACATAATCTCTAAGGATGGAATTAAGATAGATCCCAGCAAAATAGAAGCCATTTAGAAATTGGAACACCCAAGGAATATCAAAGAGTTACAATCTTTCATTGGAAAAATAAACTTTTTGAGAAGATTCATACCTAACCTGGCTGAGCTTCTTAGGAACATCACCAACATGTTAAAAAAGGAATCAAAAATAAAATGGGACTCTGAATCTAAGAAGTCTTTTGAACAAGTTAAACATGCACTCACACAGGCTCCAGTCTTGATCTGTCCTGACTTCACCAAGGATTTTTACCTTTTTTCTTTCGCTTCTGAACATACCATTGCAGCAGTAATACTACAGAAAAATAGCAAAGGGTATGAACAACCCATAGCCTTTTTCAGTAAATATTTAAGAGATGTTGCTTTGAATTATAAAATAATGGAGAAACAAGATTTTTCCCTAGTAAAATCCATAAATGATTTTAGAGTATATATTCTCCATTCCCACACCATTGCATACGTTCTAAACGCAATAGTAAAGGAAATTTTAACCCAGGAAAATCCAGATGGTAGAAAAGGAAAATGGATTGCTATCATTATGGAGTATGACATAGAGATGAAGCCTACTAAACTGATTAAAGGTCAAGGTCTAGAAAAGTTAATGGTTGAATCCAATTTCCATGCTCTTGATATTAATTTCTTAGCTGAAGTAGATGAACAGGGAGAGCAAGTGACTCCAAGTGTGAAAGAGGTATTTATGAACTCTCCATGGTACACGGACCTGATATTTGTTTTGCATAACTTACAAGCTCCCCCTGGTCTGACCAAAACTAAATCTAGGTTTTTGAAATTGAAAGCATTAAAATTTTGGATTCTAGAAGGCAATCTTTATTGGAAATATCCTAGAGGTATTTTGTTGAATTTTCTGTTAAAGGATGAAGCTGACAAAGTATTGCAGGATTTTCATGCAGGAGATTGTGGTGGTCACCTGAGCTAGAAGACCACAGCTAATAAAATTCTCAGAGATGGGTTCTATTGGCCTACACTATTTGCTGACATGCACCAGAAGGTGACTTTGTGTCATAAATGTCGGGTGTTCAAGGGAAAAGGAAGCTCCTCTCTTTGCCCCTGAAACCAATCTACGTTGAAGATCCTTTCCAGCAATGGGGATTAGAATTTATCGTAGAAATACATCCTCCCTCTTCGGGCCAGCACAGGTGGATTCTTACTGCTACGGACTATTTCACAAAATGGATCGAAGTTGTACCAAGAAGGAAAGCTACTGATTCTGTCATTATTAAATTTATAGAAAATAATATCTTGTCTCATTTTGGGTGTCCAATAAAATTCAAAACTGACAATGTAGCTTCTTTCAGTTCTAAGAAGATCATATATTTCTGCAACCAGTATCATATCGGTTTGGAACACTCCATAGCTTATTACCCTCAGGGAAACAGGCTGGCGGAGTCATTCAATAAAACCCTGGTGAACATTATTAAGAAGACGTTGCAAGAAAACAAAAAGTCATGCAATAACAAGATGGTTTTTGCACTATGGGCTGACAGATTGACCACCAAGAGGTCAATTGGTATGTCTCCATATCAGTTGGTCTATGGCACTGAAGTAGTTTTTCGTACCTCCTTAGGGGTTCCTGTCATGAAACTATTGCAAGAGATGCAAGCCGAGACAAATGACTCCCAAAGAAGGATAAACCAGATGATCCACTTGCAGTAGTCCAGAGAAGAAGTATACAACAAAACTCAGGTTGTCCAGGAGAGCATAAAAAAGATCTTTGATAAAAGAACTAAAGAAGATGACTTTGAGCTAGGTGATCTGGTTCTGAGGTGGGATGCTCAAAATGAAGATAAGGGGAAGCATGGAAAATTTGACAGTCTATGGAAGGGACCTTACATGATTCAAGCATTTAGAGGAAATAATGCTTTTCTGCTCAACAATAGCGATGGGACCAATCTTCTAGGAGGACCTGTGAATGGCAGAATGCTGAAGCACTATTCATCTTCTCAGTAGGGACCTCCAGTTACACCTTTCCATTGTACAAATCATTTCATTTTGCTTACAAGTTTTGAGTGAATAACTTTGATCAGATGGTTGAAGCCCGCAGAGAAGGCCCTAAGCCACTGAACATTGTCATCAAATTTAAAAAAATAAAACAACTCATACAACAAAGGCAACTGTGGAGAAAGTTTTTCAAAACATCAGAAAACAGGATTCTTGGCACTTCACAAGGAGAGTACCATCCCCAAGTGGAGCTGTTGTCATAACCCTATAATTTATAGGATCAAATGGTGACTGAAATATTATCACTTTAGTGTTTTTTTTGTCAAATGATTTTCCATTATGTAAATAAATTGAGAAAAAGAAAAAGAAAAGAATAAAAGAGAGCATAAAAGAAATTTAAATAGAGCCCCATGCAATAACATTGACTTGGTCCATACAGTTTAAGCATGGCCAAGTCCTTTTAAATTGATGTCAATAGGAGTAGTGAATAAGCTTGGCTAAACTGCTTAATCTTAGCCAAGCAAATTAGGTTAGCTAGTGAATAAATTTGACCAAACTACCTAATCTTGGTCAATTAACCCCAGGATAGAGTAATTTCTTATTCCAACAGTTTAATCTAGGATAAATGTCATATGTAATTAGGTTAGAGCATAGGGTATTTTTCTTTATCTCAATAAAACATGCATGATGATCGATGTTGAACCTGTTTGAAAGTTGAATGTCTAACCCCATGGTGATAAAAATAGGGAAAGCTTGGACAAACCCACTTAAAGTGCTTATCCTAAGTTTTCAAAGAAAAACTGAGTTTGTGCTCACAGATTAAAGATAGTGCATAGATGAATGGCTGAGGTGTTGCTGCTGAGATCTATGGTTGATAAGTTTTTTCAGACCCCCTCGACCGTTCTACCTTTAACGGTAGAACGGTCACCCTCCACGTCACCCTGTCGTACTTGTCATTCATTGCTACCTGCCATCTCATGCTCTAAAGGACCCGTTCGCCATTTATTACTGGCTAACTTATCCATTAGCCTGTTGATCTATCTCTCGCGCCCAACGGGTATCCATTTGCGCAAAACTACCATTTTTCCTTATTTCTCCCACTGTTTACTTTTTCCATCGCACCAAAGAATTTTTCCCTATCTCCTCTCCATTCCAGTCAGCTGTCTAAAACCACAATCATCCCCACTACCGTTTTGTTTGACTTGCAGGTATTTTCAAATCGATGGCGCCAAAATCCAAGAAAGCATAAGCCGAGGAAAATCCTTTCCTCCCACCTCCTGTCGACCTCGACAGGATCCATTTGGCTGACAAGGATCATTTAATCACAGACACCAGGTGTGAATTTGACTTTGTGGATTTTTCGTCATGGCTATAAGATATTTTCTTAGATCAGAGCGATGAAATTGGGCTCTGGGAATCCAACCTTCCTATGTATCTTTTCCCCCAAGTTCACCATTTCGCTGAATTTTCCCTCAAATGCCAAGCTCATTACATCCCCGACCAGAGAGCCATAGTATCTTCATTAGGAGAAACTCTTTTCTTCATCACACTAGAGGCCATTGATCAGATGATGCAAATACCTAAAACTGATCCCACCTCCCCTTGTAACCTTGAAGTCATCATTGATTTGTACTAGAAACTATCATTCCCTCAGAGAGCCCAGATTTTTGAGCTTTTCCTCCCTCAGGCTGCTTAGCTCCCCAAGACAAATCCCCCGTATCCTTCCTCCCCATTCTCAAAGAAGGGAAACCAAGTCATTTCATCGCTCTGTGCTCTACTTGGTTATTTTTCCGAGCAATGGGTGGATGAACCCATATTGGGTTTTCTATCCATCTTCTCCACATAAGAAAGACCCACCACACAGTTTGACTATAGCACTTTCCTGGTGGACAGTATTCATGAGAAGTTCTTAAATTTCACCTCAGAAGGCATGTTCCGATATTCCTCAATACTAGCCTACATGTTCACTTTCTTTCAAGTAGACAGGTTCTCCTTTTCAATGCAGATCATGGACAAGGATGGGAGGCCGTAGGCGGTAACAACTTAGACTTCACTACTTAGAAAAAATTCAATAGAGTTCAGTTTCAAATAGTTTATCGAGCAGTTCTACCATCCCGTGGTGAGCATTCTCAATAGAAGACATGAACCAAGAATAAATGAGGAGATTTAAAGGATTTTACACCTCTCAGACCTTGCAAAAACTAGAGACGGGTATCTTTACCAAAACCACACCGAGATCAGAGTATATGGATGCGAGTTGGCTCCATACAAATTGCCCAAGTATCTACCCATGAGCATATTTTCCCTGGAGTATATAAGGAAAATGATGAACTCAGATGACATACATTTTGTGTCTTTGAAAAAGAAACAATAGCTTAGAATTAAAGGGAAAATAGGGTCTTCCATCTGTAATAGCCGAGGCATCGGGGAGGAAGCAGATAGATTTTTGAAAGAAATGAAGTTTCAGGTTAGTTTCATATGGCACTATGATCCATGCAGGGAAATTTCTGAGATGAGGGTTAAAAATAAAAATGTTCCATATGTTCATACACCCAAACCTAAGATAGAAAAGTTCGCAAATCAAACAGAATGGGATTTGAACACTCTGGTTGAGATAGAACAACAGGACCCTTCGGTTATCATCTCAAAGACCACTACACCAGAGGTTCCCAAGGAGAAAAGACCCAAGAAGGATACTTCACCTTCTGTCTCCAAAGTCTCGGCTGAAGATTTCCAATTACACACCAAAAGGCCAAAAACCAGTCATACACTTGACAGGGCTGGTGAAAAGGGAATCCAATCCACTGCAAATATGAAAGATGATCAGTCACTTCTTAGCACAAGCAGCAAGCAGATCACGTCTATAGTTTTTTCCAAGAAGCCCATGAATACTCCACTAGTTGACCAGTTGACTAAAGTAGGACCAAAGTTGAGTGTTTTTTAGAAATATGACCTGATCAAAAAGAAAAATCAGACACTAACCAATAGTACTTATGGTTAGTTTTGGAAACAAAGATCAACGACACAACACAGATTGTTATCTGCATTCGATACAGAGAAGGGTAGAATGCACATGGTGTCTCTGCAGGCACAGGTGCCAGACCTGAAAGTAATCATTGATTAAAAAAGGGAAATATTCGAGTTTCATACTAAGGATGTGCATCCTGTTGATCAAATGGACATGCACAAGAAAATTGGGGAAATGGTTTTCTCCACATTGGCAAATACTTCTACTAAAGCCACTAAATTATAGGTATCTCTGAGCAATGTCCAGACACAACTGAAATTAGAAAATATATCATCCTTTGCAAAGGATAATAGAGTTAAGATGTTGCAATAATTGGTCCTCAAGATCGGGTATGACCCCTCTAATGTGAAAGTAGTCGAGGAGATGCTTAAAAAGAAAAATGTCGATATAGCATCTCTAAGGAAACATTTGAAACTTCCACCAATGGAAGATGCATAGGCAAAGGAGATAGCCGAGATAGAAGGTGAAAAGGATGAGATGCTCAAGTTGATCATGGAGCAGAATGCACAGTTGAAAGAGATGGAAGCAGAACTGGAAAGGTTAGTGAAAGAGAAGGAACAATCAAATCCCATGGAAGTCATTCCATTGAGCATAGTTCCACTCACAGGAGTAAGCACAACATCTGCAACAGAAATTTCCTCAACAACTCCACTGACAGCTCTAGAGAAGGCAGTAGAACTGGAAAAATCCATGGAAGAGATGAATTTGCAAGAGACAGAGATTAGCAGACTTAAAAAGGAGGTTGAGAACCTTCAGGAACTCAAGTCTTCTTACCAAACCAGCTACTCCAAGGAGAAACTAACATCAAACAAGCTCAAACAGGAATTGCAACATCTTCAAAAGCAAACAGTGGTAGGAAAAACACTTGCTGAGGTCAAGGAAAGTGTATTGATGGATATCACCAAGTCCGTAAATGAAATTTGGCCTATGGTACAAATCATGTTCGAGAAAAATGAACTAGTGCAAAGAAGAAAGGAGGCTATTGAGAAAATAAGAGATGCCCATAGAATCCACTGAGATCATTAAAACCCTAAATTCAAAAACCAGAGAAGAGTTAGAGGATTTGAAAATTAAAGATAGGACAGAAACTATCCTCGAGGTCAAGAGGGTCCTAACCAAAAGAGGATTGATGCTACAGTTGGAGGAAAAAGTCCAGACTATGGATGTAGGAGTGCAAATATTTTTCAACAAAATTGAAGCTCTGTAGAAGAAAGGCCTCCCTGGCTTAAGGGTCATAAATGACAAGTTAATGACACTGTCTGATTATAAAAAGAAACTAGCCACTGTGGCTAAAGATAGTTCAAAATTCTCGGGAAGACAGGGTAGTATCACAGGAAAGGCGTTCTTAGAAGCTTTACAATCAGACATCATCATACAGCACAAGATCTAGTACATTTTCATCGTCAAGCCAACTTTTTCCAAGTATACAGATATGGATGAACTATACCAAAGACTACTCAAAGTCGTTGTTCCCAATCACCTTCGATGGGAAGAGCTATGCAATTTGATCGAGTAAGAGATGATCTGTCCAAGCCCAGTCAGCAATTCAATCAGGCAAAGTCATGCAGAGGACTCACCAACGGTTTACCCCAGAAATCAGCATGAAGATTTCAACACGTCATCAAACAGTTCCTGAATTTTTGCATCTTGTTGAGTTAGTTAGCTAAATTTAGAACTGCCACGTCCTGATCTTTAATGATAGGATCGTATGTAATTTTTTATTATAAATACTTCAAACTTTGAAGTACCAAGGGTTGATCTTTACACCCTGTAAGCCAGAAAGACTGTAATTTTTATCAAGAGATCTTCCAGTAATACAAAGCGACGTTTCACAGGATTCTCATGTGTTATTCATTGTTGATGTTATCTTTTCTATGTTAAATGTTTTTCTCCCTCAGTTGTCATATTGTTTTCTAATCAAATATTTTAAAGTGGCGCATGTTGCAAGATTTATCTTTGTATACCCTGTTTCCGGCTTTGAAAGATCTTAATGTTTATCTTTTTGATATTACAGTGAAGAAATTATTAAATGCTTCTTTACTTTAATTGATATTATCATCTCTTCTGCTATTCATCACTTTACTGCTAAAGAATCCAATGAATGCATTATCTTGCCCTGTGAAAAGAATCTTTTAGTTTCTGTTTAGATATCTAACTTTATAATACAGACCCCATAGACCAATGGAGGCGTAAAACTCTTTTCAGCCAACTTAATAAAAACAACAACAAACCATTCAATATTATTTTGTTCAACTAGCCTAATATCTCAAAGTTAAAACATAGCTAAATCATACAGAGAGATCCCTCTCTGAAACTGGTAGGGCTAGATTCCAGTTTCGAAGTGGTTGGATAAAGTTACCTCTTGTAAATTTCTTCTACTTTGACAACCTCTGGGAATTTACAGAGCGTTAACATGCTCCATGAGGATGTTAGGAACCTCCTAAAAGACTTTATGTCTTACAACTTGTAAAGCCTGATCTACTGTGGGGTACTGACTTTCAAATAAGAATGTAGCTATAAATTTTTGATTCATACCGTACCAATCGGAAGTGGTGAGGTGTAGTTCTACTTAAAGATACTAATTGATAGACATTGTATCCAAAGTGTTAATGAACGTATGCACCCTTTTCTTGAGGAATGTTTCTCCAGGATTCCTCACAACTTTGCACATGGTCCTTCAGACATCTTTGACCTGTATATTGAACTTTTCACCCTTCGACTTGGTTGGAAAAGTGCATTGTCATTAAAGTGTGACATTGCACCCACTCCATGATGTTCTTCTTGTGTGTTCCCCACCATCTTGTTGGCATTGCTTTCAAGGCTTCATCAAGTGCCAACCACCTTTGTGCTGGTACAATTTCTTCAAATTCCAATAAGAATATTTCTAAATGATTCAAACCATCAAATGTGGGCAGATTACATACTTTTGTGCCAATCAAACAAACTTCCCTGGTCAATCTAGCACACCTCTGTGAAGAAACTTCATACATTTTGTTCTTCCAGTTCTCCAGTGCTTCTTTTGAATCTGATGAGAATGTGATTTCACTTCGCCAACTCAAATTCCCATCTTCTATAGGATTAATGTAATCCTTCTGTCTTGTTGTCAATTTATGTATATTCTCTAGCTCGTATGCATAGTCTTCTTCTCCGATGGGATCTGTGTATCTGCGACCTTCATCAGGATCAAGAGGTCCAATGACACTAAGACCATCACCTTCAAATGTCATTTGTCTCTTCTTTATGTCAACAACTTTTGAATTGTTGAAAGCCCAATAAATGCCTAACAACACAGGATAAGGACAGATATCATCAACTATCTCGATCACCTCGAAGTCTACAAACTTCCTTACCCCGTCGATGTCCACAGGGACATGCTCTAGTCTTCCAAAGGGGCTTATTGCCTATAGATTATCCATCCTGGGCCTGATAGGGGAGTAAATCAACTTGGGTTTTCCCATCAGTGCCTAGGTCTGCTTCATCATAACATTGAATTTTGATCCCAAGTCAAGGACCACATAATCTATGCCATAGTCTCCAATCTGAGCATTAAGGTGTAATTCCTTGTTTTTTCTTCTCTTCCTAGATACTTGATGTACTTCTTTATTTAGAAGGGGTCCTACCCTTCCTATCTCATACTGTCTGATCAAATGTTGTAGTTCTTGTACAGCTCTTTCATCCTTAAACAAATCAATAAATGTATACAAGAAACCTACAAGCTTGCTTACCTCTTTTTTGTCTCCTTGTGAGGCAAACTGATCAAATGCCAAAGGCATTCCGCATTCTCTCACTTCTGGTTGTGCCTTTGATGAAGAAGCATGTTCTCTTCCAAATTCCCTTCCTGCCTCTTCAAACTTCTAATTTTCCTTCCTTGGATCAAACAACTGTGTTTTCTCTACAACTCTTCCGATCCTTGATCCCTCTGTAGTCTTTTCTGGAGTCCTCTTGTCTTCTCCTGTAATAGTGCCTCCTCTAGTAATAACAATGACTCTGGGATCCTCTCTGTGAGGTTTAGCTAATATTAATTTGACTTGTTGGTTTCCACCCCATCTTTCCTAAAGTTTATCCAGCAATGTTGGGCAATCTTCGATCACATGTTCAAATGAGTTGTAGTAGTTGCAAGTAGTACAAGGGTTCTGATAGTCCCTTTCCAAATGACCCAGCTGGGCATAGTTGTAAAAAATGATCTGACCTCTACCTTGACCCATGCCTCCTCCTCCTCCTCTTCCTCTGAATCCACCATGATGGTTGAAGCTTCCTCTTCCTAGGGAATTAAACTACGTAGCATTTCCCTCCTGTTGCATCTCTTCTTAAATCCTATATGTGTCTCTTGACCTTTCATGCAAGAGGTCATAAGCCCTACAATCTTTCTCATCATACCCCACATATTTACAGAATGTGCAATAAATTTTTGTAGGTGTCTGGACATATTTTTTCATGTAATAACATTCACCAGGGCGATGTCTATTTCTACATACCTCGTAGCAGGGTAGAGTAACGTGCTTCAAAGGGCTTGGAGCTCCAGAGGCCAAGTACTCATTAAAAAGGGGACAATGTTCCTTATCATGGCCTTCTGATTTACATGTGATACACCATATGTCTTCTCTTTTATATTTTCCATTTTCTTTCTTCATATCCTCAACTTGCAAATATAAGCTAGTTAGCTGACTCAAAATTTGACTCATACCTAAGTTGGATTCTCCCATAGGGGTTGATTCTAGTTTCATGGCGATCTCTAGTGCCTCAGCATGCGAAGTGACCTTCTACTACATCATAGGAACTCTGATGTGTGGTAAGAGGGTAGTAATGAACCATTCCTTATTTTGCTCGTCTGGAATCTGAAAACTCAAACGGCCTATCAAGGTCTTAAACCTCTAGTCAAATTCCCACATAGGTTCAGCTACTCTCTGCTTGATTTCTTTTAGATATATAATGCACTATGACTTTGACTTGGGTTTCTTGAATTTTTCACTCAACACAGTCTTGATATCTTTCAGCGGTTTAGGCTATGCAACTCCTTTAACAAACTTCATGTACCATCTCAGTGCACGTTCTCTCAAGGTAGTACTAAATTGGGCTCTCTTAATAGATTAGTCATTAACTTTCTTAATACTCCATACAGCTTCACATAAAAACCAGTGTTGATCAGGATCTTCAGATCCATCTCCTCTAAATATAGGTAACCTCATTTCATCTGCCATGGATCTTCCTAGGTTTCTTGACTGAGTATGTATTGAACTGCTGGTAATAGTGCTCTGAGTGCTCTGACTGTTAGAACCCTATATAATAGGGGAATCAGTATTCTGACTATATCTATCTATTTTAGGCATTACTCTTTTGCTCATGACACATAGTGAAGGCAGCAGAAAGCACTCGACTCTGACCAAGCATAAGCCAAGAACCTGCATGCGAACTTCGAAGCATGTTAAAATTCCGGTGCATTTTTAGCAAAAAATTATGAATTGGTTTGAATGGAAAAATTTTATTCTTGTGGTTTATTAGCCAAATTTGGTTTTTATAATCGATTTTTGGTCTTTTAAGCCAAAATTGGCCCCTCAACCTTTATGCAAAGTGTTCTGTTTTGTTTTTCAAAATATAAATTGTTTGAAAATTATTTTCCTAAAGGTATATCGGCTGAGGGCCAATCTCCAAGCACTCAAAACCGAGAGTTAGCACCATTTCACAAACCAAAACAAGCATACAAGCCAACGCTCAAGAGCAAGGGGCCAAGCACAAGACTCCAGCTCCACGCAACCTGTCACACAACAACACAATACATGTCAGGGGTGAGCACGCAACATCGTGCAGCACACAAGCGCCAAACTTCCAAGTGGCTATCCATTGTCTTATATCATCGGGTATACGCCAGAAATGGAGCAAAGTTCAAACCCCATGTTCAGACGCTGAAATGATTTCACACCTGTCAAGACTCCACCTCCTAATTTTGTGTTGACTGTCGCTGATATCCTGGGCAATATCAAGAATGTACAACACTTGTTGCAGCACCCTTCTTTTAACATTCGGAATCCTAACAAGGTTTATTCTCTCATTGGAGGATTCTGCAGTAGTTCGGTTAACTTCCATGCAAAAGATGGTTCTGGTTACGAATGCATTGGAGATATGTATTGATGATAGGGTTTGGGCAGAGATTTTTTATTCAAAGGAGTATTGAATAGTGAGCATTCGCATAAGTAATTCTTGCAATGATAATGTGAAGTGGTTAATTCAGAGAAGTGGGATGTTTCATCTACTGTGAGGAGCCACAGAGTTTTCACCAACAGAAAAAATATGTTCAAAATAGAACTTGAGGTTACAGTTGAGAAGGGAATGCAAAATGGTCAAAATATTACTTTCCAAGGGGAAGCAGATGAAGTGCCTGACACAGTTACTGGTGACATTGTATTTGTGGTTCAACAAAAGGATCATCCCAAATTCAAGAGAAAGGGAGATGATCTCTGCGTTGAGCATACTTTATTATTGACAGAGGCACTGTGTGGGTTCCATTTTATATTGACCCATTTGGATGGGCGGAAACTGCTTACTAAATCTAGCCCTGGTGAAGTTGTTAAGCCAGGTCAGTTCAAGGCGATTAATGATGAAGGAATGCCTTCTTACGAGCGACCTTTCATGAAGGGTAATATGTATATTCATTTCTCTGTGGAATTTCCATATTCTTTAACTCCTAAACAATGCAAGGTGCTGGAAGTAGTCTTGCCTCCTCGAACTGCAAGCCATATCACACCATGGAGCTCAAGCCTTTCATGCCTGACATGCATTAATCAAATAGTACCAGTGCCATGGTGGAAGAATACTTCGAATACTTCGACACCTACATATTGGAGAAAATCCGTTGGCAGGGGGATCTGGTCATAGGGATGCAGGACCACAGATTAAAAAAAAAAATGACCATATATTAGAGCTAAGAATCGACCACTACAGCATTTGAGAGCTAGATCAAAACCATAAGCATGGAGAACCTTTCATTCAGCATGGAAGGGAAAATCCCCTTTCTTCAGCTACCAGTTTGGAAAATGACAGTTCATCCACTCCTCTGAAAGTGAGCACAGATCGAGAATTTTACAGGCCTGGAGAATTGATCATTGCCACCGTGGAAGTCCACAATGGGAAATGTTTAGTTGATAATGCACATTCAGAGCTAGGTCTAGATGTTAGAGATGCAATTCAAATTGAAAGTTTAATTGTTGAAGTAAAAAGGATTGAGAGGCTCTTACTATTTTTGCCTCTGTAGCTGCTGGAGTAGCGGCTATCAACCATTCTTGGGTAGCTGCCAATCAGGATTTGGCAATATTATTGGTATTTGCATTGGGATATGTTGGAATTATTTTTGAGGAATCTGGAGGTTGGCTTGAAAGAACAACTGTTGAAAATATGGACATTGATGTGCGTGCCCATATGAAAGGGTGGAGATTTATTTTTCTCAATGATGCCATGGTCCCTTGTGAGGTTCCAGAGAGTTATGAAGCCTACAAGAAGCAACAACATCGATGGCATTTTGGTCCTATGCATCTTTTTCGACTATGCTTTCCAGATATAATTACTTCCAAGTTATCTATTGGCAAGGAAGCGAACCTCATTTTGTTATTCTTCCTTTTGAGAAAGTTGATTCTTCCATTTTATTCCTTTACATTGTTCTATATTATTCTTTCAATGACCATGTTTGTACCAGAGGCAGAGCTACCTATTATGGGTGATATGCTATATCCCTGCAGTGATGTCATTTTTGAATATGCTACCAACACTGAGATCATTCCCTTTCATTATCCCTTATCTTCTTTTTGAAAATACTATGTCTGTTACCAAGTTCAATGCTATGGTATTTGGACTGTTTCAAGTTGGCAGTGCTTATGAATAGATTGTGACAAAGAAGACAGGCAGAGCTTCTGAACCAGATTTGCTAGCTATGGCCGAACGAGAATCAAAGACTCTAAGACAACCACTTCATCGTGGGGCTTCTGAAACTGGCTTCGATGTGTTGAGTAAATTGAGCAAGCAGCCCTCTACACCTCGAATCAAAAAGATTAATTGATTTTATAGAAAGAAGTTGGCTTTGGCTTTCCTCCTCATCACTGCATCAGCCAGAGGTTTGCTATCAGCCCAAAGCATTCATTTCTATTTCCTACTATTTCAGGGCGTGTCATTTCTACTTGTTGGTATTGACCTGATCGGGGAGCAAGTTAGCTGATATGTGATACTATTAAGCTTTTGTTGCTATTCCATTGCAACAAGAGAAGTTCTAATAATATTTGTTAATTTACAGTAAGATCTGAAGACTCAGGAGTAATAGTATTCACATATTAAGTGAAATTTGTGTGACAGTTGGGGATGTCTTAGGTGTAGAGGTACATGCAGGTGTCCTTAACGTGGAAGAGATTTCCTATAATTTAGCCAGTGGTGAGAGCATCGTTTCTCCAACTGCCAACACAGCATCAACAACCTTTCAGCAAATTCGGGACAACCAAGCAACAATTTCTAAATTTAGTTTCCCTTTAATTTACTGTTTGGTTTGTTTTAGGAGAAAATTGACATGTGTCAATCTTTGTAATTGTTTTCTATTTTTAGAAAGCAGGGGTAGAGTTCGAGTTTTTTAAGGATTGATAGTACCTTTACCTTTATATGCACATGTAAAAGAGGAAGGAGGGATTCGACCTGTGAGGGTGTAATTTTCTTTGTTGGACTATGGGCTTTGCCATTCCAGAAAACTTTTCTGTAATCTTTAAATGATCAATCAGTAATGGGCATGCTTTTTACAGGATTCTTGTGTGGATGTATTGGTGGCGTTTCTTTCTCTGTTAAGTATTTTTCCTGTCATCTTTTCACTTATTTTCAATTCTTATTGTCAGAAGATAATAACGGAGCAGAATTTATTGTAAAATACTATGCATCTGATCTTGTGATAATATTCATGTTGCTCCTCTAAAAAGCTCATTTTATGAATTCTTAACTGCTCATTTGCTCGCTTTTTCCTCCCCTATTTATTCCTCAAATCGACACCATTCAAATTTAATTTGATCCAACACTTCCACTACCTTTCCTTGTGTAAGAGTTTTATCTAGATTTGAGAGTGAATCACATATTTAAGTGCAGAACCCATTTGCCCAATGGCCCTCCTTGCTGTCGCAAAATAACCATTTAAAAACCCCAACCCCATACTTTCATAGCTAGCCTGATATCTATCCTATTACAAACCAAGTTTAAATCATACAGAGAGAGCCCTCTCCGAGTCTTGGAGGGCTAGATCCAAGACTCCAAGTGGTTCGAGGTTACCTCTGTGACTACCTCTGCAGCCTTGGGCAAATTATAGAGCATTAACACTGACTATTCTTGTTACTTAATGCTGCTAAAACAAAAGAGGAAGTAGTTGTACTTACTTCAACAGTAGGTGCAGTCCCTGAAGTTACTGTAGAACCCTTCATCTTGTGCCAGTGGTTCATGATTCTGCTCAAACAGGTCCACAAGAGGAACTTCTCTAAGTGCTCTCCCACTACGCATATGTCCAACCTCTATGTCGTTGTCACTGTGTGATTTCTTGACATTATCTTTTCAATCCAATTGATTACTGTATCTTCAAGATGTTCTTCTCATGCAATAGCATCTTGATCTTCAACTTCAAAAAGTGTAAAAATTTTCCCCTAGGTCCCTTAAAGAAATATCTCTCTCTTTGGTTATATGACTCTACTATGTCAATAGAAAAGTCAGTAATGTACCCTCCAATAGTGCTATCAAACCAGTGATCTACTACTCTTGACATAGCGTTATCAACTCTCTTGAACTTATTGATCAGCGCCAATGTCCAAACTACAAGTGGTCTAGGTCTGATTTCAAACTGGGTATCTGCTAATCTGGTTAACTACTCGTATAAATCCTTATGAACTCCTCCAAAGAAAATTTTGTGTATATCAGTAAAGATATACTTTCCCAACCAATCCTCTGTAATAATGCTAGGGTTTTTGTTCTAATCTTCTGCGAAGTCTCTATCTTGTTCTTCTATCCACTTTTGAATCTCTTTCTTTGATGGAAACCACCTTGAAATTCCCACAAGAAGATCCTGGTCCTGGCAATGGAACCATTTGTTAGCATAGGAGTAGACCCAAGGTTCAACATTAACAGTGCACCAACAAGCCCTAACTATTGGCCCTTTTGGCAACACCTGCAGAGCATATGCAGTCTCACCCGAGGTAGAAATAGGGGGGTTGCAGGACACATGTGTCTACAACCAGAAGAAATGCAAAGTGGATCCAGAACAATAACACATAGAAAACTAGATATTATTTACCACTCTTAAGCTTACCTCACAAGTTATATCTCAGATCTAACACAACGATGCAATAATAGTATAATAGAAGGAAAAGAACACAACATCAACCACAGAGACACAATATTTACGTGGTTCACCCTCTCCCTAGGGATACGTCCACAAAACTGTGTTTCTTGATATATTAAATGGAAACATACAGTTCTATATGTGCACTAGCTTGCATATCTCTTTCTCTTTCTCCCTTCCCTATCTCCCCTCCCTATGCACCCAGCTACAGGGTTAATCTTTGCACCCAACTGAAGATCCAGAATATAAGAATGATCTTACAACACAATACTTCTCTCTCGCAAAAACAGTAATCACAATCCTTCACCAACCCTCTCGACTCTTTTTTACCTTTATTTATACATTACAATGACTCTCAGACAATTTTAGACCGAAGCCTAAGTGTCAAAACCCTAAATGCCAAAACCCTAGGTGTTAAAACCCTAGGTCCCACACAAGCAGCATTTTCAAGGCTTCACCAACCTCTCCTTCCTTCTTTTCTGCGAGGTGTTCCAAAGCACTCATTGATGTCTTTTTTTGCTTGCTAAGTTGTCCATGATCCATATTCCTTTCTGATCCATCTTCCTCAATCTTCTCATTCAACGACTCACTTTCCTTTACTTCGCTCCTTCTTTTCTGCTTCTTTGACCACTTCAACCCATCCTCGGTCTATGTGCCTTTCGTGTAGTTCGTACTTCACCTTTATTCCTTAATCTTCACTTCCTTATCTAACCAAGGTCCAACAAACACCTAGCATATGAATACAGAAGAATCATCCATCAAATCATATTATCAAGAATAAATATGCAGGCGTTGAAACTAGAAGAAGAATTCATTCACTAGAGAAACTGCACCTAGTACTATTATCCACAATTGAGCCAAGAAGTTTTGAAGAAGCCAGCAAGGATGAATTCTGGATCAAATCCATGGATGAAGATTTAGATCAGATAGAGAATAATGACACTTGGGAACTGGTTCCAAGGCCAAGGAACAAGAATGTGATTGATACAAAGTGGGTCTTCATAAACAAATTGAAATAATATGGACATGTTACCAGAGACAAAGCAAGAATGGTATGTAAAGGATACGCTTAGGTTGAAGGTATAGAATTTGAAGAAACGTTTTCCCCAGTTGCAAGAATGGAAGCAATCAGATTGATCCTAGATTATGCATGCTCTAAGAATATTAAAGTGTATCAAATGGATGTGAAATCAACTTTCATAAAAGGGGATCTAGAGGAATAAGTGTACATCGAACAACTAGAAGTATTTCAGTTGTCATAGAATGAAAATTATGTTTACAAGTTTAGGAAGGCCTTGTATGGTCTCAAATAGGGCCCTAGAGCATGGTATTATAGACTGGACAAATACTTACATCAGAAAGGGTTCAGAAAAGGGAATGTAGACAACAACCTCTACATCAAGGTAAATCAATATAGTATTTTGTTAATTGAAGTTTATGTTGATGATATTATCTTTGGAAGAGATGATGATAGGATGAGATAGAAATTTGAAAAGGATATGCAAAATGAGTTTGAAATGTCATTGGAGAATTATCTTTATTTTTGGGTCTTAAGATGTGTCAAAGAAACCAAGGAATTTTTATCTCTCAAACCAAGTATATCATAGAAATGCTAAAGTGGTCCAGAATGGAATATTGCAAACGAGTCAGTACTCCTATGAAAACTAGTTGAAAGTTAAGTAAAGATGATGATTCAAAGGATATAGATCAGACATAGTACAGGTCAATGATTGGTAGCTTACTTTATGTGACAACCTCAAGACTAGATGTGATGCAGGATGTTGGACAGGTGGCACGATTTCAAGAAGCACCAAAGGAATTACATGTTTTGGCAGTAAAGAGGATATTCAGATATCTTAAGGGTACAAAAGAGTTTGGATTATTGTATCCAAAAAGGAAGGATCTATCACTTGTTTGCTACATAGATGCATATTGGGCAGGTTGCATTGATGATTGAAAAAGTACAAGTGGAATAGATTTCTACTTGGGTGAGTGTTTGGTATCTTGGATAAGAAAGAAAAAGTCATCAGTATCATTATCTACAACTGAAGCAGAATATATTGCAGTAGTAGCATGTTGTACACTGGTCCTATGGATGAAACGAACATTGAAATATATACAGGTTGAGTATGATGATCCCATTCCAATATTTTGTCATAACACAAGTGTCATCAGTATCTCAAAGAATCCATTGATGCACTCCAAGACAAAGCACATTTCGATCAAGTTTCATTTTATATGGGAACAAGTTGTAGAGAAGAACATTAGAGTTGAGTATGTTGGGACAAAAGACCATATTGTAGATATCTTTACAAAACCACTTCCATGAGAATATTTTAAGTATCTTCACCAGAAACTCGAAGTATATTTTGTCCCACAATGAATTTTGAATGATTTTCTTATATGTCATAGATTTACACAAAGAAGCACCGTGAAGAGGACACATGATAGTTCAGATAAGAAGAGAAAAATCAAGGAGAGTTCAGTCAAGGGAAGTAGCCCTGAAGGGAAGTTCCCTTTGTCATTGATTTCAAAGGGGGGAGATTAATCATATGCATGGATAAAAAGAAGAGAGGCATGATTCCAGGGGGAGCGATGGTCACGGGAGGAGCATGAGAGCCATGACTTCAGTATTGCATCATATTATTGCCATCAATGTCAAAGGGGTATATTGTTTATTAATTGGGTTCATTTTCATTGATGTCAACCCTTGAAGCAAGTCTAGTAGAAAATTATGGAAGCCCCAGAGGCATGGTTAAGGAACTAGAGTTTGTATGAGTAATAAATACATGAAGATCAATGAATTTCCAGGTAAAACTATCATAGATGAATAGTACACCTCGTTATGTTTCCGATGATATATGGTATGTCACATAGTTCCTCACGGTTGAGGAGATATGGCTTAGTGAAGTTGGAGAACCCTCATGAGTTATCTAGAAGCCCCTATAAGGTCAAGAATTCAATTATGCTAGAAGCTCCTAGAAGAAGTTTACTATTCAAAGTGATTGTAACTAGGAGTTAATCATGGGTAAGGTTGTTGCAATAAGAAAATAATTAAAAATAAATTAGTTGCAACAAGAAGTGGTGAGTTTACTAATTATGGATAAAGTGGTTGCAAGTGGGTAAAGTAGTTGAAAGTGGGTTAGCTCTAAAATAGGGAAATTGGGTAAAAAATTTAGAAGATGACCCCTAAAGGAAGCTACTTGGAAAGTATAAATAAGAGAGAAAGGGTCTCCCATTAGCACCTATTGATCACATTGAATATCTCTTTTGTGAAATTTTATGGGCAGGCATTATTGAAAAATCTAAAGCAGTGAGTCTGAAGTAGTGGCGTTCAGTGAAGTGAGAAGTTGTAGGTGTCGAAGGGTCGAGACTGTGGTTATTGAATCATGGTTTTACTAAAGATATCCATGGGTTGCAGAATTAGAAGGACATAGACATCTGTGGGCCACAGTGTCACAAAGCACGGACATCCACAAGTTTACTGAAGACAGGGCACGGGTCTATTGTCAAAGATGAAGAAAAGGAAGATCAAATCCATCATTAGTGACACGTTGTAGAGCTGATAAGAGGCTACATGAAGGTATAATAGTGAGAAGTTACATCAGAGCTATCTACAGTAACAAAATGTATGTTATATGATTGTCTAAAGTAAGTCTTTGGTGAATGCTTGGGGCATGGCCATGGGAGATTGAGCTTTATCCCTTGAGGGACTATTGGTTGCATGGTATATTCTATATAAGACAAATCTACAGAGATACATTGCTACTGTATTGGTTGTTTGTTGTTGTGACACTTCGATGGGCATCTTGTTAAAACATATCTTGTGTTATTTGGAGTATGGTTGAGTGTTTATGGTTGAGACATATTGTTATCAATATAGTTTGTGATTGCATAACAATGAGGGTTTTATGTATGGTTAATGTGAGGGTTTCCTATATGACACATGATGAGTGAGACATACTTGTGATCCCAGTACATGGTTTGTTATAAACATACTTGAGTCATTGATATGAGTTATATGACATCATATCTGGTTGGTTGATAGATTACAATGACAGGTTCTCAGTATCAGGCTTTACAGTAACAGTTTGACATAAACAGAGACAATGACAGTGAAACTAAGGAAAGTTTTGTAGTAGTTTGCGAGTTTCATAAAATAGAGCCACAGACATCCACGAGTTACAGTAAAGAGAGGTACAAATATCTGCATGTTGCAGGACAGACAGGTCACGGATATATAGAAAATATTTGATGAATATTGGTACAAGTTGTGACAGGTTCTCAGTGACAGATTTGATTTAGTGACAGTGACATATTTTCTACATTTGGAATTTATATTTCATGTTGGTTGGATGGGGCAAGGATAGGTGGTTGTATCCACCTTCCAGTTGTAGCCGTAGAACATAGGGGTTTTAGCCTGCTTCTAGTTGGAGCTAGAGAATTGGGTAGTTGGAGCTTCCCTTAGGTTCTAGCCTCATAATCTAGGGGGTTGGAGCCTCCTTCCAGTTGGATCTAGAGAATAAAGGAAGTTGGTCCTTCCAATGAATGTACTTCTTAAATACATATAATAAAAATTATTCTGTGGTTTTCTCCCGCATTGGGTTTCCACATAAAAATACTAGTGTATTGTGTATGTGTATGATTTCTCATTGTTCATGGTTTATTTATTCTGCACTTACTAAATTTTATTGGTAAACTAATCATAAAGTTAGAAACAATTATATATAGTGTGGTTAAAAAGGATAAAAAATAACTATTACTGATTCACCGCCCCTCTCATTAATCCAATAACCAAACCAGCAGCCCTACTCCCTACCCCCACAATGCAACCATCCCCATTAGCATCCTCTTCCATAAAGATAAAATTCCTACGTACTAACCACGCATGCACCCTATGCGGGGAGTATTGTCATTACACACATCATTTCCCAGCCAACCCTACCTATCAGGAGACTCTGAGAGAAATACAACAAACACCACTACTAGAACCCTCTCAACCTACCCACACCATCACTAACACACAAACCATTTATTATGTCTCAATATCATTAAATAAAGGTTTTTGATGCCTCTATGCATTATGTTACCATATGGACCATTATACATATATATATCCACTTATCATCGAGAGATGGGCACGCTAGAGGGATTCCATGTCACCCATTACACCACAAATGCAAACCATGATGGACCATGTTGTCAACAATCCCCCTCCTAGAAGTCACATCATACCCCCTCCAAGGCTCAACCTCCTTCCTTTGATGCCACTAGCCATACCCATTCCACCATGATGCATCGACTTCCCACTAAACCCCCATAAATCCCCTGTAGCACATGTTTATCAAATTCCCCCTCCCCCATACCATCCTACATCCAACTTGTATATGGATATTTGGTTCATGACATCTAGTGAAGGTTCTAATTCTCCTCCCATAGGTCCATCCACCTCGGATTCAAATGATGATATCCAATCCTCAACCCAACCTCTATCCATAGACGCCTCACCCATTATTCCCACAAATATCAACACCTCGATCTCACTTGTTACTGATTCCTTGTACTCCATCTATTAGTCCGATGAAGACATTCTGGAAGTTCTATGCACATCATATTACCCATGGGATTCCTTTCACCACCAATCCTTTTTTCTGTCTCACAACACCTTTCAGCCACCCTCAGACACCACTTTTTGTGCCATTGAAGCTAAGGAATTCATTCCCCATGGCCATGTGGACTAGTTCAAAAATACAATACTTGCACTTGACACTTTTGAGGAAGGCAATATGGCAAATATCTCCCCCATGATTAAAATTGAAATCTCTGTCAAACCCAATGTCATGGAAGAAACCACCCTGGCGCTGCATGCTCTCTTGAAAAAATCATAGCATATAAGGCCCTTTTTTCCAAGAATTCTAGGAAATATTTGCCTGGTCTTACACTGAGATGCATGGATTAGACCTGGCCATCGTAGAACACCACATTAACACATAGCCCAATATTTCACCTGTCCACCAAAAGCAACGACCACTTCACCCTTCCAAAACCTTGGCCATCAAATCTAAAATCGATAAACTGCATGTTGCTGGCTTCATCTACCCAATAGCCTACACATCATGGGTTTATAACCCAGTTCCTATCAACAGAAATTAGGGTATTATTAGGGTGTGCATCGATTTTCATGACCTCAATCAAGCTTGTCTCAAAGACAACTTTCCTACCCCATTCATCGACCAAGTGATTGATACGTGTGCAGGTCACAAAGTCCTTTCACTCATAAATGGATTTTCTCACTATAAAAAAATTCAAATACGCCATGCAGATCAGTACAAAACCACATTCACAACCCCCTAGGGGACATTTGCATATCGAGTCATGCCCTTTGGACTCAAAAATGTTGGAGCCACCTTCCAACATGCCATGACATATACCTTTCATGATATGGCTCACATTATTCTTACCTATTTTGATGACCTCATCACTCATTCCAAAAACTCGCACAAAACATCAAGGATTTAGGGATCATCTTTGAATGTTGTTGAAGATACTGTTGATTAAGGTTGGTTGTCATTGATGTCAACCCTTGAAGAAAGTCCGGTAGCACAAAGGTTTGGGTAATGGACCAAAGGTTGTTTCATGTATAATGGTATGAGTTTTAATATATTTGAAGGTAATATTACTCTATATGGATAGTACATGTCATTCCATTTCCGGTGGTATGTGGAACGTCACATAACTCCTCACGGTTAGAGAGTTATGACCATGTGAAGTTGGAGACCCCAGGTTTGGGTAATGGACCCAAATTTGTTTGATGGATAATGGTATGATTTTCAATATATTTGAAGGTAATACTATTATATATGGATAGTACATGTCATTCCAGTTCTGGTGGCATGTGGAATGCCACATAACTCCTCGTGGTTTGAGAGTTATGGCCTTACGAAGTTGGAGGACCCTAATATGTCATCTAGAAGCCCCAAAAGGTCAAAGTAGTCAAAGTGGTTTAAG
>CBVK0101188191.1:0-10348 GCA_900067695.1 Picea abies | reverse complement strand
TTTACAGTCTCTGTACATTTCTTTGATTAATAGAAATCATGTATTACTATATATCTGTGTTTATGTTTGCATCTCTGATAGATTTTTATTATATTATTGAATATCTGCAATATCTCTGTGCATTTCTTTATTATATCTCCGCTCTCATTTCGTGCCGAAAATAATCCGAATCAAATACCCATTTGCTGCCAATGGGATTTCTTCCAGTCGACAACTCCACTAGATCCCAAGCCTCATTCTTATCCAAAGATGCCATTTCTTCATCCATGGCCCTTTTCCATATATTTCCATCCTCTGAATCCACTTCCTCCCTTGCAGTTCTAGGATCATCATCAGTAATAGACAAAGCAAAATTTGAATGGAAATCAGATGGAGTATACCTTTTCGGTAGCCTTCTTTCTCGAACTGATCTCCTCAATACTGGAGTATGAGGATCTTCTTCTTCTAATTCCTATTCTTCTGTAGATTCTGATTCATCATCCTTTAAATCAAACTTGATCTTCTCTGGTTCTTCTTTACTTGGTAGGACTTACTATTTAACAACATCCTTCATTTCTCTAAATACCACATCTCGGCTATACACTACCTTCTTAGTTTCTAGGCTCCAAAGCTTATAACCTTTGAGACCATATTCATATCCAATAAAGATACACTTTTCGGCCTTCTTATCTAGCTTACTCTTGTTTTCCTTTGGAACATGAACATATGCATCACAGCCAAATACCTTGAGATGTGTGAGAGAAGTTTCCTTACCAATCCATACCTCTTGTGGAGTCTCGTCATCCAACACTGATGAGGGTGATCTATTGACCAGGTAACATGCAGTACCCACTGCCTCTACCCAGAATTCTTTCCCTAACCCAGCACCATTGAGCATGCACCTTGATTTTTCCACCAGCGTCCTGTTCATCCTTTCTGCAACTCCATTCTGCTGAGGTGTATATGGAGTACTCTTCTACCTTTATATACCGCACTTCTTACAGAATTATTCAAATTCATTCCCATGGAACTCTTTTCCATTATCTATCCTTAGCACCTTAATTATTTTCTCTGTTTGATTCTCAACAAGAGCCTTAAACTCTTTAAACCTGTCAAATAATTTGGATTTCTTCCTGAGGAAATATATCCAAGTATTCCTCGAGAATTCATCTATAAATGAGACATAGTACACATATTTTCCCAATGATGGGAACAAAACAGGTCCAAAAACATCATTGTGAACTAGTTGTAAAATTCCTTCTGCCCTCGTTGCACCTGAGGGGAATCTTACCCGATTCTGCTTCCCATATAGACAATGTTCACAGAATTCACAGAAATCAAAATCCAAAGAGGATTTAGACATACCTTCAACCATACCTTTACCATGTATTAGTCGAAGACCCTTCTCTCCGATATGCCCCAGTCTTGATGCCACAGCATAACCTTTTCTCCAGAGACTATAGGAGTTCTTTCTTCTTCAACTCCAATATCAGGAACAATGGAACTATTACACCCATCACTAATAGTGCTTCCTTGCAGCTTATATATAGTTCCAAACCGAACTCCCTTAAGAAACACCACTGCTCCTCGAACCATCCTGCAGGTTTCCTTTTCAAATATTGTTTTTACCCCTGCATCGTCCATTTTGCTTACAAAAATCAAATATCTAGCCAAACCTGGGATGTGCAGAACACCAGGAAGTGTTGTAATCCTTCCATCTATGAGCCTCAACTTGACGCTTCCTCGTCCTGTGATTTTGGTTGTCGAATCATCACCTAAGAAAACATTACCTCAATCATACCTTTCATATTTGTAGAACCACTCCCTATGGGGAGTCATATGAAAGGATGCACCACAATCAACCTACCATGCCTCATGATTTGCATGTGTGCTTGAAGAAGCCAAGTACACATCCCCTCCTTCTTCCAAGGACGCTACTACTCGTGCAAAGAATATAACACATACCAACCACAACCCTTTTTCATGTTGGATGGTATTTTTCCATCTATCACTCCCTTTGAAGAGGGACCACACCAATCTTGTTCCTTAAGTACTCGAACTTCATCCTTGACAATGGCTTGGTGAACACATCTTCAACTTGATCCTTGATAGTCACAAACTAGAGCCTCACTGCTCCCCTCTATACCATATTCCTGATATAGTAGTATTTGATCTCAATATGCTTTGACCTATCATGGACATCGGGTTCTCTGACAACTTCATGCAAATCTGGTTGTCACACCAAATGCAGGTCACCTCCAATATGAGACCAAATAACCCAGACAGGAGCTTTTGAATCCATATTGCTTCTCTTCTCATTGCACATGCTGCCACATACTCAGCTTCAGTCATATTGAGTGCCACACATGATTTCTTTTTGTTGCTCCATGAGACCATGCTAGAGACAAGACTGAAACAGTATCCAGAAGTGCTCTTCCGGTCAGGAATAATGTCGTCCCAATCTAAATTTGAGTATCCATATATAACAAAGACCATGATCTAGAGTACCCTTAAGGTACCTCAACACATGTTTTGTTGCAACCAAGTGAACCTGTCTAGGCTACTCCAAATGCTAACTTAGGGTGTTCATAGCAAAACATATATCCGGTCTTATGTTCATCAAATACAAAAAAGAGCCCACTATCTCCCTATATAAGGTAGAATCCACAATCTCTGAAGGTGTATCCTACAACAACTTAATATTTTATACCATTGGGGTAACCATGGCCTTACAGTCCAACATCTCAAACCTCTTCAAGATTTCCAAAGCATACTTTCCTTGATTTAGGAAAATCCCATCTGATCTTTGCCATACTTCTAGTCCCAAGAAGTAGTGCATCATTCCTAAATATTTCATCTTGAATTCTGCAACCAATTTTCTATTACATTCAGTGATGATATTTTCCACACCTATTAGAAATAGGTCATCTACATACAACAGTATAATCATCGGTTCATCATCCTCAACCTTAAAGTAAAGGTTAGGATAAACACTGCTCTTGGTAAAACCCAAGCTCATCAAAAAAATTTCAATCCTACCATACCATGCTCTGGGTGCCTACTTCAATCCATATAAATCCTTCTTTAATATGCACACATGAGTCTCCATGTCATATGTCTTGAATCCAAGTGGTTTCTCCACATAAACTTCCTCTTTTATTTCACCATTCAAGAAGGTTTTGTTTACATCCATCTGGTGCACCTTCCATTTCATCATAGCAGCCAATGAAAGTATAGTCCCGATCGAGGTATATCTTGCTATGGGAGAAAATTGTTCTTCATATTCAATCCCTTCCTTCTGAGAGAAACCTTGGGCCAAAAATCTTGGCTTATATTTTTCAATACTACCATCAGCTGCATGTTTCATCTTGTAGATCCATCTCGAACTCACCACAGATTTTTCCTTTGGTCTAGGAACCACATCACAAACATCATTCTACATAATGGACTGGTATTCCTCTTCCATGGAATCTTTCCATATTTGATTTTCTGCAACCTCTTCATAACTGGAAGTTTTTGCATCCATTATGTCACACAAGCATGCCACATAGCTAGAATACATCTTCGGCTTCTTACTTTCCTTGAAATATTTATCTGGCGCACCAATTCTTTCTGCATCTCCAATAAGTTATTGTGCCCAAGTTGGTTTTCTCTTGCGAGAAGGTATCTCGACTGGTTTCTGAGGATCTACCATGTCATGATCCTCTAGAATGACTTCCTCGGGTTCAACTGTGTCTAGAACTTTAGGAACTTCATTCTCTTATACATGTGCCTCTTCTACACAGATCTGTTTAGATTTACTGAAAGTTGCATTCTCATCGAAGGTTACATCTTGGCTGATCTCCACTTTCCGGTGACCGGAAATGTATATCCTGTAAGCCTTCAATGTGTCACTGTAACCAACAAATATTCCCTTCCATCTGGAAGGGTCCAACTTTGTCATATTTTCCTTGGGGATGTGAACAAATACAAGGCCACCAAATATTATGAAATGGTTGAATTTTGGCTTCTCTCCTGAAAACATTTCCTTGAGTGTCTTGTTTCAAGCACCTTATGGGGAATTTTATTCTACACGTACACTGTCATTTTCGTTGCTTCTTCCCACAGATGCATAGGAAGATCTTCATCATGGATCATGGCCTTTACTACTTCCATGATTGTCCAGTTCTTCCTCTCATCTATTCCATTATGTTGAGGGTTATAGGGAGTAGAAAGCTCCCTCTTAATCCCAACTTCCTTGCAATACTCCTTGAATTCTTATGAGGTGAATTCACCTCCATTGTCTAATCACAAGGTCTTTATCTTCTTCTCTGTCAATTTTTCTACCAGAGCCTTGAACTCTTTGACTTTTCCAAAAAACTCATTCTTTTCTTTTAACAAATAAATCCAAGTTTTACATGAGTAATTATCAATAAAAGATACATACTATACATACCCACTTAATGAAGCCTCCGACATCAGTCCACACACCTCTGAATGCACGATGTCCAAAACTCCTTTGGATCTGCTATCGCTATTGGGAAAGGAGCACCTCACATTCTTGCCTTGTGCACATCCTTTGCACACACCATCTTGTTTTATTTGGTTTTTTGGAAGACCTATCACCATTTTTCTCACAACTGGAAGAGCTTTGTAATGTAAGTGAGAAAATATCCTATGGCATAGTTCATTGGGATTCACAATATCATGAACCATTGTGGAATTTGAATGTCCTTTTAATTTTTAGAGTCCTCCTTCTTCAACTCCAATCACTACTATATCATCAAGGGTCTTCCCTCTAGGACACATAAGATCTTGACCATCAATAAATGCTACTCTAAATCCTTTCTTGTCCAATGATGAAATTGAGAGAAGATTCTTTTTTAAACTTGGAACATAGAGAACTTCCTTCATCTTCATTGGCTTGCCTGACTTTAACTTTTAGGAAGCTTCTCCAACACCCTTGATTGGATATGGATAATCATCACCCAATTTCACCTTGTGAGGTGAATCTTTATGAACAATTTTAGATAAGGAGTCTTCATAGCTTGTCATGTGCTTGGAAGAACCACTGTCTATCAACCAAGTGTCACTTCCATGAGTAATAGTACATGTGAGGGCTGAGATAAGAACATAATCTGGATCACTTGATTCATCTTGCTTTGCAACCTTCTTGGGAGGCTCGTCATCTTCAGTTGTGTGAGCTCGATGCCTCTTACTTCCTTTCTTATTCTTAATTTCCATAATGAGGGGGCAATCCCTAACAAAGTGTCCCAATTCCTGACAACAGTAACATCTGATCTTTGAGTTGTATCTTTGACCCATATTAAACTTCTTAAGTAAATAATGCTCCTTCTTCTTCTTTCCTTTCTTGGTGTGAGCGGCTAGGGCTTGATCTTCATCTGCCATCTTTTCTTCTTTTGCAGTTGTCCTAACTTCTTCCTGGTTACAATCTTCCCAAAGCCTATTGAACTTGGGAAGCTTATTTCTTGAACAAATTCCTTGAATGAATGCATCCCATGACCTTGGAAGGCCATTTAAGGTAGTCATCACCATCTCTTCTCCTTCTCCTGAGTCACCAATGGCTTCTAACTGCTCCTTGATTTGATTCACTCTTGAGAAGTAGGAGTGAATGGTTTCTGATTTTTTCATTTTCACATTCTTCAATTGAGATCTCAAAGTCATTCTTCAATTTATGTTGCTTCCCTCGAAAAGATGATTTAAGGTGTCCATCATTTTCTTTGGAGAATATAATGATGATATATGATGGATAAGGTGGTCCTTAATGGAGTCTACAATAATCCTTTTTTCTCCCACCATGTCCTTCTTATATTTTTCCTTAGCTTCATCTCCTTGAGGTTCTTGAACCTCTTCTATAGTGAACTTATCCAGTTCATGTTCTTCAAGAAGGAGGATTACTCTGTACTTCCAGGCCCTGAAGTTATCATCTCCATCTAGTTTCTCATTGATATTTGTTCCGGTAGTCATCATGCCTTATAATGGTATTGGTTTGTCTGAAAATTGTCTCTAGACTAAAAACAACTCCCTTTTAGGATTCTAGATCTACAACTGGATTCTATTCAGGCCTACTCTGATACCATGTTGAAATTTTCAATTTTCTAGTTACACAATTACAATTACTTAATCCAATAGAAACTATAGTAGGATCACTGAAAGATACACAATCAAAGATACAATAGAACACATAGATTATCCTGGGAAACCCTCGTGGGGGAGAAAACCCAGCAACCAAAATCCTCAATATAGATTCCTTCAACCAGTACAATGATGCACTATAGCTCTCCAAGAAAGACCAAGACCAAAACACCAAAAGAAACAATCTCCAAGACTTGTGCATTGCACCTTGTTATGCGCTCCAATATGCACAAGAGAAGTGTGTGAGTGTGTGTCCAAATGAGAGGAACCTATCCTCTATTTATACAGTACAGTGTCTCATGACGAGACATGACTCTTCACCTAACTAACCCATAATAAGTCAAATACCAATAATATAATAATTTATGTTGAGCAGACTTGTACAATATAATTATAATAACCTTTTAAAGGTTTGACTAAAACAAATATACAAGAATATCTTTTGTAGTTACACCAAAAATATTAACATCAGGATACATGGATTGCCCAGGGAAATTGTTTCAAACAGAGATCCTAAATTCACATCCAATTTTTGGAAAGGCTTGTTCAAAGGCTTTGGGACAAATCTAAATTTCAGTACAACATATCACCCAAAAACATATGGGAAAACATAGAGGACCAATAGAATAATTGAATACATGCTCAGAATGTATGTGATGGACTAGTCATCAAAGTGGGAGGATTATATCCACTTAATGGAATTTTCCTACAATAATGGGTATCAAGCCTCATTAAAAATGAGCCCATTTGAAGCATTGGATGGCAGGAAGTGTAATTGGTGATCTGGGACAACCCAACATACATAGTTGTCATTGGGTCGGATTTGTTGAAGGAAATGGAAGAGAAAATGACAAATATTAGGAAGAATTTAAAGGTTTCCTAGGACAGGTATAAAATTTATGCAGACAAGAACATGGTTTTCATATATTTTAAAGTGGGAAAAAATGTATTTCTAAAAGTGAGAGAAAAAATAAGTTTGCTAGGATTGGGTTGCTTTCCAAAGTTGGCAGAAAGATATTGCGGGCCTTTTGAGATATTAGAAAAGATAGGCCCATTTGTATACATGTTATAATTTCTTGCATCCATGAGAGTGCATAATGTATTCAATTTGTCTTTATTAAAGAAATATGTGTCTCACCCTAACCACATAATTGATTGGACTGTGATCCAGGTGGAGCACAAAGGGGATTTCTAGGTGAAACCAGTGCGCATCCTGGACTGGAAAGTTAAAGTACTCATGAACAAAGCTATCGTCATGGTAAAGGTCCAATGGAGCTGTATGATATTGAAGACACAACATGGGTGCACGAAGAAACTATGTGGTAGGAATATCCATAAATGTTTTTCAATTTTGAAGAAAACAAGCACTAAAAATGAAAGACTCCATTTTTGGGAAGCTAGAGTTTCAAAACCACATCTCATAGTTCCTCGTCACTTGTGATGATAAACTTGATAAAATAATTTTGTAGCCCGATGGATTGAGAGCAATGAAGGGGGCGCATTCCATGGGTTGGCAGGTTGAGAGGAACAAGAGATTATGGTTGGAACTATTGTTGGAGGGTAAACATATTGCATAATTTTGTTTTCTGAATATTATGACGTAAACTTTGTACATATATATTGGCATGGTTTTGTGCATGGAACATGGTGCACAATTGTATGGGAGGGGGAATGTAATATCCCCACTATAATACCCAGTTTAATTAATGTATAATGTAGATATGAATGTGGCTATGGCCAAGCGATGTAATATGCAAATTGTATTTCTAAATTTTAATAAAATGTGATGTCAATTGTTGGGGGGCATGGATAGAGATGGGGGCTGAGTTTTCCACAAGAGAATGGAGTGTCTAAGAGGGATCCAAGGGGAAAATTATTTATGGGTATTAATCCAAACCCACTTTCCTTAATTTTATTTTCATTGGGGACAATGTTCTATTTTATGTTTGAGGGTATGAGAGCCCAATCATTGAATACACGTAAGAGGGTGGGTGTGAGAAGTGGCATCCCATAGTTATTGGGAGCATGGGCGTGAAGTACAATCAACATTGGGGAGAGTGAGAGTAAAATTTCTTGGGGAAAAGAGAGGAAATTTGTATAGGGATAAAAGGAAGTTTTGGACATACATGTTTTTTCATGAGCAAGGGTAGAACAAGAAAAAGGAGGAGCTCTGGAGCTAGAACAACAATGTAGGAAAAATTATGGAGAATTTTTGGAGTAGTTGAAGACTAAAGAAGAAAATTGTAAGGCTGCAGAAGAACCTAGTTGTTAATCTTGAAGAGTGAACTCATGTGTGAGTTTCACTGTAACAACAAGTGATTGTTGTTGTTTTATTGGTAGTTTTCCTAGTAGTGAGTTCCCTTGAGTTCCCAGTAGTGAGATTCCTAGTTGTTTGTGTCAGAGAGACCCTAATAAATGAATGGGATGAATGATGAATTGAGATTAGTGAAGAGGTATATTCCTTGGGTTGGTTAGGTCAAGAGGAAGAGAGCTAATGGAAATCGGGATAGTTGTAGGAGAATACCAGTGGGTTGTGGGATATCTGAGCTATGAGTGGAATATAAGAGACACCCTATTTTGTCAATTCCTAGCCCCATCTCGGAAGTGACTTGCTATTATTGAGATATAGAAAAACAAGTCTATGATTGGGTGGAACATCCATCCCAAGTAGTTGGTTGCATAATTTTTGTGAAAATGTAAGTGTTTATCTGTGTTCTGTGTTATTTTATGAGATAAATTGTTGTGTTTTAACTCTTTGTATGTGAGTGGTTTATATGTTGTTGTGTATGGGATTAATTAGTTGCATTCACTTTTTTTAGGCATGTTGTAGTTTCATTTAAATTAATGGTAGACAAATGGTTAAATCTGTGTGTGAATATTCATGTAGTTGGTGAGCTACAAGATTAGTTAGCAGAAAATTTTGAATTTATGGGTATTTGATTATGTAATGGGCCTCAGCTGGGATGGGGTACATTACAATGAGGTTCTAACACTTACCCAAAATGAAAAATGTTGAGACTTTGTGATCAAATGGGCATTCCCTTTCCACTCTACCAACCTGCTACTCCAATTGTGAACTAGGAAGAGGGAGCCCAATACTCCAAGAGACCCCCTAGCATTCAAAAACTTCTAGACTGCATTTGGATTTACCCCACCATTCCATCATAAAATAAATTCAAAGGGTATGTATTTTAAATGCTCCATTATCCATCTTGTGTATCTCTAGGTGAGTTGTGACCTTGGAATTCTACCCCGCTCGCTTGGTCCTTGCCTTCCTTTAGAACGTTCTTTGTGGTCTAGTAAATCATGCCTGATGTATGAAATCTTGAGTGATGTTCTTAGGGGATGAAGGAGAGAGTTACACATCCTTTTTTTTTTCAAAGTTCCTTGAGGTGGGCTAGAGGATTCTTTTTCCAAATTGTCTACCTTGCCATTATTTTCTCGTAATACATGAAAAAAGGAAATTTTGATCAACTTCTGAATACGTTTTGTAATTTTGGAGAGGATTGAATATAGATGGAAGTATTTTAGAGGTCCCTTGTGTGTTAAAGACTTAATGGCAATTCTTGAGTCTCCAATGACTACCAATTCTCTTATTGATCCAGGAGGATTCGAGAATGCTCACAGATTATCTAGGAGCATCCAGAATGCTCACAGAGGTCCAGAAGGATTTAGAAATGCTCAAAATTCATTCTTCACAAATTATCTTGAAAATTCCATAAATACATAGAGTTCAGTGATAGCTTTCCAACGGCACAAAAATCGCCTCAAATGGAGTTTGTATGCAAAAGATATGGCTGGTCAAAGTTCAAGTCAACCAAGAAAAAGGGAAAAAGTCAAATAGACAAGGTGACACATGTCACCACTACAAGGGTGACATAGTCGTGTAAGTTTTAAACCTGTGAAGTAAAGCAATGCATACATATTCTTAAGCAAAACAGAAATTAATCAATGGCTCATACACATAGTACACAGAGATTTACACTAGAAACCCTTAACCGAGAGAAAATCAACCTTCCTTGGTGTCGCACCTTTCAACTCTTAATTGTATTAATTTCACCAGTCACCATACAATATATACAATAGTTTAGGTATTTTGTAGCTACCAAAACCCTAATCCCTTAATACGGGATTAATTTAGAAAACCGCTAAAAATAGCAAAATCCGCTAAAATAGCAAAAACCACCCAAAAAAAAAAGTTGGGGCACTGCCCCGAACACTACACGTAACTAGG
>CBVK0101188179.1:0-16972 GCA_900067695.1 Picea abies | reverse complement strand
CTCTTGAACCCTAAGAATCTATCATGTATTTGAGTTTGAATGGTATCTTTGAAGAGTCTAAACATTGTCTCTAGATCTATTTGGAGTTTTACCTCTTTTTCTTCACTCATTTTTTCTAATGATTCAATATAATCGTAAAGGATCTCTAGGGTGATTTTGGGGTGGGTGATTTTAGGGGGCCTGCCCCTATTAGGATGAGTTTTTGGAATAGGTGGTGGAGTGTTCATATTGAAAAGAGGAGAAAAAAAGTAACAATTATTATTTTGGTTTGACTTTAAAAATAGAAAATATTTATTTTAATTGATAATAATGATATTAATTATTATGTGTAAAATCAAATTTAACTTATTAAACTTAAAATATATTTAAATCTATTTAATTTTCACAGGTTACTAGATTAAAAATTTCTATTAAAATTGAATCAAAGTAAAAAAGTGACTCTCTTCAAAAACCAAGAACTCAGAACCATAGAGAAGTACTATGGTTCACATCACCTAGAGTAACTTAAAAAATTATTCTCTTAATAAAAGATAAATATATAATATAAGATAATATAAATTAATGTTGATGAAAATTTTATTTATTATAAAATATAATATAAATAAAATTTCTATATATTATATTTCTAATATAATATGTAGTCTTACTTTAATAAATTTGTCATCTAAATGTTTTAGGTTTTGACTTTTTTATGGGGATATTTTCTCATAGTGTCTTAGGATTTTTGAGCAAGCTCATTCTATTTTTGTATTAAAAAACGCAATTTAAACAACAAAAATTATGATTTCTTACATAAGTTAAAAAAGCTAATAAATTCCATTCAAATGTTGTATAAATATATTTATTCAAAATATGAAAACGCCTTTTCTTTAATATATTGTATTACAAGTTATGTATAATCTAATTGTAAAGATCATGTCCAGCACATGTGGAAAAAGGAACCACATTAATAGGAAACAAGAACACATAAATGAGAAACATAATGCGCACCCTAGTATTAGTATTGTATATATTCTCAGACGCACCATTTTAAAAAGGTTTTCAACTAGATAGCTAGAGATTGCTATCCGATATGCCCAATATAACTCACTTGCAATTTTTGCTTGCAAGTTGTGCAACACAGCTCAGCCCCACTCGTAACAGTCCTCCCGACAAAGTGGCCGAAGATGTGTTCAGGCCTTTACACATCGTTACGTCATATCATTACAGCAATACGACCATTAACCCAATAACACGTATTAAAACCCTCAAACAATCTCCCTACTGCGCCCTAGATTAATCCAGGCCATTAATCCGGATTTGATCAAGTGCAGTCAGAGGAGAGGAGAATTAGGTTTTAGAATAATTACCTATAGTAAATTCAAAAACAACTACCATAGTCATGAGAGCTCGTATGGCATTTCCACCAATGCTGTCAAACAATGTCTCACTAAGTAAAAGAAAGAGTGCAAAGCGAACTTTGATGGAATGGAAAACTCTTAGAAGTATGAAATAAATAAATAAGCCAAACCATTAGTCCCCTGGTGAAATCTGAAACGCATGCTAAACGCGGTATCAGCATTACCATACCGACCATGCAGCTTCACATCCTATCCAATATGAGATTTACCATCCATAAAATTAATCCAGTCCTCTGAGTGGCCTAGTGAAACATTTGGTCCTCTTGGTAGCCGTAGTGAAATGTTACTACGATATAAATTATAGTAAATTTTTAAAGTCATAATTGAGATAGTTTTTTCTATTCTTTTTCATGTCATTCTCCATGCATAACCACAATCTTACTATAATCACAATTTTCAAAATGTAAAAAATTAATATTAAAAAAATGAAAATATAAAATTAAAATTTACCTATAGTCAGCACCAATTGATAATGCACCACAATAAATTCTTAGTGCAATGAAGTTAATAGTGACAATGTCATTCATTTGGAAACATATGGTAGGAGGATGCCTATTGACCTAAAGATTTTGTAATAGGCAAGGGTTTTAAGCCATTTCAAACAAGGGTTCTAACCCATTTCAAACATTTTAACTCAAATTAACAGTACTATCCAACTCCATATCCATACATTTTCAACCGCTACTAGAGCACACATGAACTGAGAGTTATATTAAAAGTACTTTATTGTTGATATATGCAATTCCAACTGAACTGAACTATATCAAAAGTTACTTATTCTTATTCCTATACAATTCCAGTGAGTAATTGGAGGTAATCATAATCATGTGCTCTGCGTTCCACATAAAACTAAACGTATTAAATTAAATATTGACCGCAGAGCGCAGGATTATTTCAGACAAACGAAACGACAACCACAAGAAGATTCTACCATTAATATCTACAATAAGCAAATGACACTAAAAGTTGACTATACAGACCCAGATAGATCTCCCAGTTCTATGTTGTTGCTCTTAAGAAGAAGCACATAGTAGCCAAGGTAAACTTCCAGGTGATCTGACAGAGAGGATTTGTCTATGCTCTCATGGTGGTAAGATTTGCACACAAAGACAGAGAGGATTTGTCTATGCTCTCATGGTGGTAAGATTTGCACACAAAGTAAAACACGCTCTGTGTCAACAGCCCCATCACGTTAACAAAACACAGCAACCCAACAAACAGTAGCCCATACGCGCCTCTCGCTGCACTTCCCACGCCATGCCATTTCCCGATAAGGACATCATACCGAAAAAACCATCCAATAATTCCGCTGAATATGAGGTAAAGTATGTCCAGCGTCAAGGCCGTGATCCGCTTTCCCTTGATGAGATCCTTGCTCTTCCGCATGGCGCCCAGGCCGTATTTGTCCTCCAAGACAGATATAACGCAGCCGAGGTGCCACACCATGCTTATATACACATGGACACAGAAGAAGACAGCGGTTATAAGAATATGGCCAAAATGAAAAGCCGTGAAATTCAAATTGTGGACTATCAAGCCGTATACGAGCAGGAGGAACGCCGATACGGATATCGTGTAACAGGCAAAGTCGATTATGAAAAACCAGAGGAATGTTATCATGAGGCGCTTCCAAACCCTGGGGACGATGCTCATAACCCTCGCGTAGGAAATTTCCTTTCCCGTGTAGATGGAGGCCACGGTATACACCACCGCCGCCGTGGACAACAACGAGAAGGCCAAAACGAGAACTTCGTAGGCCGCTAAAAAGACAAAGATCTCCGTGCAAACCCAGGTCAATTCCCTTATACCCCTCTCGGCGACTGGCCTGCCGGTTACCAGAAGATAAAACACTCCGAACCAAGAGGTTTTATACTCCAGATAATCCGAGACAAAGCGGTGCCCCAGAATTGCGAAAGAAAGGGGGAGAACAAGTGTTAGGGTGACGGCCCCTAGAAGTTTAGCGGAGGAGCGAAGGATGTGGAAGGCCTCTCCAACGATTCCTACGATGCCGAGGAACTGGAGGTCCTCAGGATCTCTGTCCATTGCTTTCCTCTGTTCTGGACGCCGATATCAGAAACACTTTCTGGTTTGTCGGCCAAAATTTTATTGCCGAGGAATTAATATCGTATGCCTACCTGTGTGCGTAGAGATGATGGACTGTGCGCATTCCTGCATGTTACAAGAAGTTTTATCTTTAAATATATAACTAAACGGATGATACATGAAGTTTTATTGATATCAATAATTATAGGGTGACAATAGATAAATTCATAATAAAATACTTAAACAAAGTATTTTTATTTAAAATGTATGCATATAATATATGTTATATTTTATTTTAAAATGTATGTATATAATATATGTTATATGTATTACATATCACATATGTATTATATAATACATGTGATATGTAGTACATATAGTATATGTTAAATGTAGCATATAAACTTAAACTAGTAATAATCATATTTAAATAAAAAGTAGTTCATATAAATAGATGGGCACCATTTTCCATTTTTTAAAATTAATAGTTAACAATATTTTAGCTAAATATGGTTGTTGTAGCATGTATGGCACAATCTTAATACATTTATACATTTTAAATGTAATAATTAAGTATTATTTAGTAATTACTAATTATGAAATTATTATTTAAAATAAATTATTAATAATTTAGTTAATATTAATATTAATTAAATACTATATAAATAATAATAATAAATAAATAAATAATTAATAATTTTATTAATAAGAATTAAATAATAATAAATTATTATTTAATTATTAAAAATTAATTATATAAAAATTCTATATTAATAATTATTAATTAATAATAATTAAATTACTAATTATCCATTGATTATCAATAATAAAATAAATATTAAATAACAATTATTTATAAATTAGAAAATAATATAACATAAATAAAATAAGTAATAACAATATAAAGACATTATTAAAATAATAAATTAATAATGGAAAAATATATTTATAAATTATAAATTAATTTAGCAAAAATAAAATTGTAAATAACCAAGTTATTAATAATAATAATAATAATAACAACAACAACAACAACAACATATTACATATAATATAATGTAATAATAAAAAATTAATAACAAAATAAAGACATTACTAAAATAATACATTAAGAATGCAAAAATATATAAATAAAGTAAAAAATAAATATATTAATGTATTAATTAACATATTAATGTAGAAAGTAGTGTATTAATGTAACCTGTAATAAAATAAATATCTTAATAGTGGAATCTATTGATAAATGTACAAATTAATAGATTGCTGAAATATCAAAATAAGTTAATTATTAATAGTTTAATCATATATATATATATATATATAAAGTATTAAAGTTTCAAAAAATACAATAATACAAAATAATTAGAGTTTATTTTCCACTTTTTAAAATTAATGGCCCCCATATTTAAATGTGGTTGTTGCTAGTTGACTCCTTAATATATTAATATATAATTAATTAATTAATTAATTATTACATTAATGTAATATATAATAATAATGCATTAATTAATTATTAAAAATTAATTATATAAAAATTCTATATTAATAATTATTAATTAATAATAATTAAATTACTAATTATCCATTGATTATCAATAATAAAATAAATATTAAATAACAATTATTTATAAATTAGAAAATAATATAACATAAATAAAATAAGTAATAACAATATAAAGACATTATTAAAATAATAAATTAATAATGGAAAAATATATTTATAAATTATAAATTAATTTAGCAAAAATAAAATTGTAAATAACCAAGTTATTAATAATAATAATAATAATAACAACAACAACAACAACAACATATTACATATAATATAATGTAATAATAAAAAATTAATAACAAAATAAAGACATTACTAAAATAATACATTAAGAATGCAAAAATATATAAATAAAGTAAAAAATAAATATATTAATGTATTAATTAACATATTAATGTAGAAAGTAGTGTATTAATGTAACCTGTAATAAAATAAATATCTTAATAGTGGAATCTATTGATAAATGTACAAATTAATAGATTGCTGAAATATCAAAATAAGTTAATTATTAATAGTTTAATCATATATATATATATATATATATAAAGTATTAAAGTTTCAAAAAATACAATAATACAAAATAATTAGAGTTTATTTTCCACTTTTTAAAATTAATGGCCCCCATATTTAAATGTGGTTGTTGCTAGTTGACTCCTTAATATATTAATATATAATTAATTAATTAATTAATTATTACATTAATGTAATATATAATAATAATGCATTAATGTAAATAAATTAATGATCTACTAATGTATTAATTAATTAATACAATATTACTTTTTTCAATAGAAAATTAGCTCGAAATTATATTAGTGTATAATCTCATTTACATCTCCAAAGGTTTCTTGATCAAAGTCCATGCTCAAATACAATAACTACTACATCCCCAAATGAAAATCAAAACCAGCAGGGAGGCTGCAAAATGGAGAGAAATACAGGGTAAACCCCAAACAAAACCAGAAAAGAAATTGAAACTAGTTGTCGCACACCCCCGAAGGATCTCAAGGTGTTACACCACACGTCCCCATGTGGACCTCAAAGCTCTGGTCCATAACCACTCCTAGCCAAGGAGGATGAGGTCAAGAGGGTCCAGAAGAAATCCAAAGGACAAAGTCCCCTTCGAAAACCCAGAAGTCGCCACCAAAGCACCAAAGAATAACGTGGCCGCCCATCCGGAATAAAGGCTTTCGTAAATGAAGAAAGAAGATGACCCTGAAAGGGAAGAAACCACCGCAGATACTCCACCTTCCTCGGAGTCCTCGCGCGTCCACTACTGCCACCCCGCAGATCCGCTCGAAAACCCACCGCCACCATTGTCGGACGCCCACTCACCTTGTACCCGCCACGTCGCACCGCTGGGTCTACTAGCCCTAGAAGAGCTCACTCCCTCGACCGCAGTTGACCAATCCATCGTTTTCGCCCTTGGTCGAACACTCCCTGGAAGTAGCCCATGCACGTTGTAGTGTCCCCAAGGCCGAGCCCCGTTACAGATCATGATATATGCAATGAATTGTAAATATGTTCTATAGGCTGGTGAGCCAAGTTTTGTATAAGCTAGAAGGTTTATGTGTTTGCTAGGCCAGGAAGCCTAAGTGTTTGAAGGCCAGGAGCCTGTTGTTGTACTTGTATGTATGCAAAATGATCAATAAAATATAAACACCGCCAGGTGCAGACCGACCATAATGAATGAGTGAAGGGGGACTGAGCGTCTACAGAGTGGGCAAGGAATTAGGGGCTGGAAGGTGGGAAAGGCGCTGAGTGTTGAGCCTAGGGGCTAAGCCTAGGGGGCTTAGGCCTGGAATAATATTTTAATATTATTTCCTAAAAAGCCATGTGCAAATAATGGTAACTGAGAGATTTGTAGTGTACCTTTTTGCTACCGAGGTTTCCAAACCTCTCAGTTACCATTCTATACATGGATTTTTACATAACTCCTACTGGAATTATAAGCACATGCATTTAAACAAGTAAACACATTCTTCACAGAGTATTCTTATGAATTATTGCCATAATTAACAATCAATAGCACTTCATACTAATTCATATACACAGTGGAAAACATGATAATATATAAACAGCACAGTCATGCCAAATGTGATAAAAACATAATTTGGATACTTATCTTTGAACAGCTGTAGAATTCACCAACCAAGTGCAGGCCTTCCACGAAAATCCCAGCCTTAGACCACACTTTTCATCAGCTCAACAGTGGGTCACCCCCGAGCTGGGACCGAGCTCTACCCCAAGGCAAGGAATCCTAGGCTAGGCTGAGGTTACAGGGAAGATAGCACATACACATCCACCAGGAAGAAAGCTCTCCCAGGAATCTCCCACACTCACTACCCACAGACCCTCATTCCCCACATGCCTGTTCCACCCCAAGAAAAGCACCTTCTCTGTCACCTAGATAGTCCTTCGGCTGCCAGTCTCCCTTACCTTGGGTTACAGGAACAGACCGGACCGGAAGTCTCCGGGCTCTATGGAAGCTACAGGGTTCCTTCCAGGAGTTCTCTTCTCCCTCTGCGCACTCTCTCACCTGGAGGAGTCGCTCACAGGCCAACAAGCTTCACTCAATCCAATACTGCGTGGTCACAACAACACACGGGGAAAACAGACACAGGCTTCCCCAAATCGGTTCAGCAGTCACAGGAACAGACACAGACTCACAGCTCTGGATAGGGTGTACACGATTTCTTTAGGATAAACACAGGCTTTCTTTTCTGTATCAGGATTACATAAAGGGTCTCTTGCAGACTGGCTTCCCAACTCGGCTCTCGCTCAGGCAGTCGGATCGAATGGCTAACCACCCCCCTCATGGCTTACTTCATCTGTTTTATTTGCATGCACCAGGGTTGACACTTGTCATCCTGGGAACTGCATGCGTTCCATCCGTACGCCTTGCTTCCACCACTTGGGAAATCACGGGTCCTTCCAAAAGGACTTAGGATAAAATAAAATGCACATGGATTTTTAGGAAATAATATTAAAATATTATTCCAGGCCTAAGCCCCCTAGGCTTAGCCCCTAGGCTCAACACTCAGCGCCTTTCCCACCTTCCAGCCCCTAATTCCTTGCCCACTCTGACGCTCAGTCCCCCTTCACTCATTCATCATGGTCGGTCTGCACCTAACGGTGTTTATATTTTATTGATCATTCTGCATACATACAAGTACAACAGCAGGCTCCTGGCCTTCAAACACGTAGGCTTCCTGGACTAACAAACACATAAACCTTCCAGCTTATACAAAACTTGGCTCACCGACCTATAGAACATATTTAGAATTCATTGCATATATCATGATCTGTAACGGGGCTTGGCCTTGGGGACACTACAATCCCCCTCCCCTTATTTTTGCACTGTCCTCAGTGCAACTTAAATTGCCTCTGTGTGTCCTTCAAAATTTTCAAAAAGATGCGGGTACTCTACCCACATAACTTCTTCATGCTCACATGTCGCGTCTTCAGGACCGTACCAGGTCCACTGGACCGTTACAAGCTCTATAGCTCGATTCCGGAGCTGCTTGTTTTTCCTGTCCAATATACGCACAGGATGCACTTGCAGGACACCTTCTGGTTCCACCTGAATCACAGTCCAATCGATAACATGATTAGCATCAGGTACATATTTCTTAAGCAGTGAAACATGCAACACATTATGTACAGTCATAGATGCAGGTAATGCAAGCATGTATGCAATTGGCCCAATCCTTTCTAGGATCTCAAATGGCCCACAAAATCTTGCTACCAACTTGGCGCAACTTCCCAATTTCAGGGAACTCCTGTTAGCTTTCACTTTCAGGAAAACATGGTCACCCACTTTGAATTCTTTATGGGTTCTGTTACTATCAGCGTAACTTTTCTGCCTGTCCTAGGCAGTTTTCAAATTCTGTTTGATTTTGATCATCTGATCTTCCATCTCTTTGAGTAGTTCATCTCCAACTACTACTATGTCAGCTGGATTATCCCAGCTCACTGGAGTGTTGCACTTTCTTCCATAAAGTGCCTTGAATGGGCTCATCTTTAGAGATGTATGATACCCATTATTGTAAGCAAATTCTACTAGGTGTAGGTAGTCTTCCCACCTTGATGGTTTATCCATCACATACATTCTCAGCATGTCTTCTATTACTCGGTTTACTCTCTTTGTCTATCCATCAGACTCAGGATGATATGTTGTACTGAAATTCAGATTCGTTCTGAATCCTTTGAACAATCCTTTCCAGAAATTCGAAGTGAATTTTGGGTCCCTATCAGACACAATTGTCTTAGGAATTCCATGCAAGCGTGCAACTTCTTTTAAAAAGATATCTGCTCAGCCTTGACCTTCTGACATTCCATACATCTCGCAATGTATTCCGCAATTTCTTTCTTCAACCCAGGCCAAAAATAATGGCTTTTGACTGCTGCCACAGTCTTTTGATATCCAGGATGACCAACATAAGTCGCATTATGCATTTGTTTTAGAATTGCCAGCTTCAATTCTTGGTCATTAGGTACATACACTCTGTTTTTATACAGATGCAAACTATCAGTTCCCAAGGTGTAAATTTCCTTGGTTTGTGTTTTCTCATGCTGCTGTAGCTTTGCTACAAGTCTTTGGTACTGCAAATCAGCATTTGTAGCTTCAAGAGTTTTGTCTTTCAACTCAGTTCTGTACATGCTAATGGATGTAGCATGTAATTCATGCACTTTTCTGCTAAGTGCATTAGCCACTTTATTGTCTTTCCCTTTGATATGCCTGATATCAAAGTCATATTCGCACAGAAATTCCAACCATCTAATTTGCCTAGCATTTAAAGTTGGCTGATCAAATAAATAGTTCAGACCATTGTGGTCTGTTCTTAATTCGAATTTCTTCCCCATGAGGTAATGTCTCCATTTCCTCAAGGCATGGACAACTGCTGCCAACTCTAAATCATGAGTGGCATAATTCTTTTCATGCTCTTTCAGCTTTCGGGATTCATAACAAATTACAGATCCCTCTTGGCTGAGAACTCCTCCCAGCCCTTCATTACACGCATCCGTTCACACTACGTAATCCTTACTTGGATCAACAATCTTTAGGATTGGAGCACTAGTGAGCAGCGGCTTCAATTGCTGGAAGCTGCTCTCACATTCATCAGTCCACTGGAACTTCTTCTCCTTCCTTTGCAAGGAAGTGATAACATGAGCTATCCTTGAAAATCCGGCTATGAACCTCCTATAATAACCTACTAGACCCATAAAGGATCTAACTTCTGTCACATTTCTTGGCACTGGCCACTCTTGAATGGCCTATACCTTCTCAGGATCCACAACGATCCCTTCTTCAGAAATAATGTGTCCCAGATAATGGATTTGTTTTTGGTAAAATGAGCACTTGCTCAGTTTTGCGTAAAGCTGGTGTTCCCTCAACACCTGCAGCACCATTCTAAGATGGTGCTCGTGTTCTTCCTCTGTCTTGGAGTACACCAAGATATCGTCCAAGGAGACTATGATGAACTTGTCCAAATAATTTCTGAACACTACATTCATTAAGCACATGAAGACAGCAGGAGCGTTGGACAGTCCAAACGGCACCACAGTGAACTCATAATGACCGTACCTTGTTCTGAAGGCAGACTTGCTGATGTCTTCATCTTTTATCCTCACTTGATGATATCCAGATCGAAGATCTATTTTCGAAAATATTTTCTCATCCTTCAACTGATCAAAAAGATCATCAATCCTTGGCAGAGGATACTTGTTTTTTACAGTGACTTTATTCAACTGCTGAAAGTCAATGCACAGCCTTAGCGTTCCATCTTTCTTTTTCACAAATAGGACCGGGGCTCCCCACGGTGACACACTGGGACGAATGTAACCTTTCTTTAGTATCTCTTCGAGTTGTAGTTGCAACTCTTTTAGCTCTAGTGTGCTCATTCTATAAGGAGCTTTCGAAACTGGAGCTGCTCCAGGCATCAGATTTATAGAAAAATCGATGTCCCTCTTCGGAGGTAGTCCAAGTACCTCCTAAAATACATCCTTGAACTCTTTGAGTACTTCATGGTCTTCCAAATTCGAGACCACATTTTGGAATACTTCTTCCACCCAGGCTGCAAATAATTGACAACCTTTCCGGTAACATTTCTTCAGCTGCATAGCTGAGATTTCCCTCACAGCCACGGCTTTGAGAATTCCTTGGACTGTTACCTGATTTCCCTCTTCATTCAGACATGTGAACCTCTTATTTTGACAATCCAGGAGGGCATGGTGCTGGTCCAACCAATCCATCCCAATTAAGCAATCATATGAGCCTAAAGGAAGAATGTTCAATTCTGCCTTAGTGCTTATTCCTTTCATGTCCACTAAATAGGACTTAACCAATTCAGTGACCTTCCTCTTGGTCCCTGTGGCTAACTGAACTAACCAAGACTTCTCATGTTTGCTCTTCGTTAGATGCAAACTTTCCACCACCCTAGGATATACATAACTATGGCTAACCCCTGAATCAATCAAAATAACAAGTGGTCGGTTGTTAATCATACCTTCCACTTCAATCATGTGTGATTGAAATTCTACTTGCTTGTTGTCCAGGGCTGCATAGATCCTCGACATTCTGCTGCCCATATCTTCCACTGTTTCATCTTGTTGAAAAGTATGGACAGTTCTTGCTTTGTCTTTTCTGTGGGGGCGGTCTCTGTACCTATGATTCCCTTTACAACCCCAACACTCCATGGGTGGAGGTCTTGGCATCTGCTCACTCGATTCAACTTTCCTGGGCTCTTTAAAAGATGACTATCCCCAAGGACTATTTCTGAGAAAGGAAGTCTTGCTTCCCTTCTGCCTCTGTTCTTTGTTAAACCTCTTCTGGTTATCCCAAGCCTTCCGAAAGGTAGGCTTTTCTCTCTGCTGTTCGTATAGGCATTTCGCCCTTCTTATGGTTTCTTCCATGGTCTTAGAATCATCATATTGAATTTTTTCACCAATAGAAGGTGGCAGTCCACTCAGATACCTCTGAATTTTAACAGTGTCGTCTTTGATAAATGGAACATACTTCGGCAGTTCCAAAAAACTTCGTTCATACTCATCCATGGTCATACTGCCCAACTTGAGTTCGAAGAACTCCTTCATCTTTTTGTCATAGTATCTTTTAGTTAGGTATTTCTTCTCGAGATACCTCTTGAATTCCTTCCAAGTGACCTCTTTCTCTTGAATGTGTTGCACCTGCACAAACTGATCCCACCACATGGATGTTTTTCCTTTCAACTGGTACATTGCAATTCTTCCCTCTGCATGGGCAGAATAATTCTGCAGCTGGAAGCATTTCTTCATGCCCAACAACCAAGTTTCAGCATCTTCCTCCTTCTTATGCTCCCCATCAAATGTTGGAGGTTTAATTTTATTCATCTCTCCTTTCAATTCCTCTTTTCCAGATTTTCGATGTTTTCGGGTAGGTGATGGGCTTGAACTACTGTGTGTCTTATTGTCAGAACGTCTTTGGGAGTGTCTGTGATGTCGGCTACCACTCCTCGATCTGTTTCTTCTCCCATGAGTTCTGCGACTCTCTGTCGTACCTGAGTCTCTTCCCTTCTCAAGTTTCTTCTCTATTCTTTCCAGACTCTGCAAGAATTTTAAGTTTAATTTCCCTTGCCGATCCTTGACTTTCATGAGATTTCGGTTATCAAATCGATGCTCCTTGGCCTCTCTTTGTAGCCCTTCAATGATTTTCATCATATGTCCCTCCTTATCCATCTCTTTTCCATGCCCATTAGAGTTCGATCCTTCGACTCCCTGGTTAACATTCTTTCCTTCCTGTTCATCTTCTATTTCAGGGGTAATTTGCATTCTTCCCCACTCCATACTTGTCGTTGATTAAATGGAGTTTTGGCCTTCGTTGAACTCTGCACATGCACTGTGCAATTGAATTCGAGATTTGTCAGGCCATTAAACTTCATGAACAATCCACAACATTTATAATTAATACGAACAAGAACAAAAGACATTTCAACTTCACAAAGTTTTCTGAGCTCTATCCGGCTCTGTGTTTTTCGGGTGCACGAAACTTCAATTTCAGTTATTTTGGGACTTCAAGTTTTGGTTTTCGCAATTCCTGATGTTGAGGGTCACTGTCCTCTCGGATTCTCGATCTCCGATGACCCCTTTTCACATGATAACCCTCCTGAGCCTAGCTCTCGACGCATATGACCATGCGCCATGACCGTGGCCATATCCCTCTCGTGACTACTCCTATCGGAGCTTCGGCACTTGCGCTGTCAACAGGCGCATGTCTTCGAAACCCCCGATTCTCCGATCTCCAATATGCCTTAGCCCTCCAAGCTAAGCCCTGGTCGATGTGACTGCTGACTCGTGACCCCGGCCTTTTCCCTTATCAGGGTTCGGGGTTTCGCGAATCGAAATGTGCCAAAACTCTTGACAACGGAATCCCCGATTTCTCGATTTTCGATGGACTCCATCTGTGCTAGCCCTCTGGGCTATACCCTCACCATACGACCAACCTACGTATGACCACAGTCAACTTCCCATTGGGGTTTTGGGTTCTAATTTCCCAATGAGCTCTTCGTGCGCTAGCCCCCCTGGCTAAACTTCCACCATATGACCACTACCCATGACTTTGATCAATCCTCCTATCGGGGTTTTGGGCTTTGTGATGTCGCGATGCACATGCATTCACAACCCCCGATCCTCCAATTCCCGATGTGCTTTTACACTGGCTAGCCCTCCTGGCTCAGCCTCTGGTCCACATGACCATACTATATGACCTCCACCTTACCCCGTCGGGGTTTCAGCGGTTTCCATGTCAAAGCGCATACACTCACGGGATCCCTGATATCCCGATTCCTGATATGTTGACGCGCCTTTTTGCTTTAACCCTTCGCGGTTAAGCCCAGGTCCATGTAACCTCTACCCCGTGATCGTACTCAAAGCTCTCGTCGGGGTTTCGGGGTTCGGAGTTTCAAAGTGTATGAATCACTTGTCACTGGGGTTCCCGATTTCCCGATGAACTTCAAACACCGATGGACTAACTCCTTATCGGGACTTCCCCGATGGCAGATCTCTGCCACGTGTCCCCTAATATGAATGGTCCAGATCTTGTCGCGAAATCGCGGATCACGATTTCGTGTGAAGAGATCTCTATGTACTCGAGAAATCTGATTCTCCGACTCTCTCCAGGATTTCGACACGTGTCCTCCTTGGGATCCTATGGCTATGATCCCTCCTCGAGATTTTGAGAATCACAAGGTCTCGATTCTCTGCCTTAGCAAAACCCCGATGACTCTAATATCCCGACGCCTCTCCGAGACTTCTCCTCTACCCTTGAGGAATTAAACCCTGTGCAACTTCTGTCAACTTAGACGGTTGACGGTTAATCACACAGTGATCTTACGACTCACGATCCTCCCGAGTTTAAACTCCTGGTGTGGCCGTAACCTCATGTGCAGCATCCAAAGGCTTTAATCCTTGTGCACATTCTCCAGATCTGATGATTACAAGGGTTCGCCTTCCCTCCCGAACAGATCCTATGGTTCTAACACCTTGGTGTAGAGACCTATCTACCCATGGCCATAGACCACACCCGCTGCGGTTTCATAGCACTGCTATACCTCCTGAGCTTAATAAAAACTCGTCAAGTGTCTCCTTGTCGCTTCGGAGCAAACCAGGGTCCGAAATTGGTCATCCGGACCCAACTTCCCCTCGCATTCTCAGTCCAAAGACCGCTCCACTGGCTCATCTAGGCTCAGTGTTGAAACCTTCGCTCTGATACCAATTTGTAGTGTACCTTTTTGCTACCGAGGTTTCCAAACCTCTCAGTTACCATTCTATACATGGATTTTTACATAACTCCTACTGGAATTATAAGCACATGCACTTAAACAAGTAAACACATTCTTCACAGAGTATTCTTATGAATTATTTCCATAATTAACAATCAATAGCACTTCATACTAATTCATATACACAGCGGAAAACATGATAATATATAAACAACACAGTCATGCCAAATGTGATAAAAACATAATTCGGATACTTATCTTTGAACAACTGTAGAATTCACCAACCAAGTGCAGGCCTTCCACGAACCTCCCAGCCTTAGACCACACTGTTCATCATCTCAACAGTGGGTCAACCCCGAGCTTGGACCGAGCTCCACCCCAAGGAAAGCAATCCTAGGCTAGGTTGAGGTTACAGGGAAGATAGCACATACACATCCACCAGGAAGAAAGCTCTCCCAGGAATCTCCCACGCTCACTGCCCACAGAACCTCATTCCCCACATGCTTGTTCCACCCCAGGAGAGTGCACCTTGTCTGTCACCTAGACAGTCCTTCGGCTTCCAGTCTCCCTTACCTTGGGTTACAGGAACAGACTGGACCGAAAGTCTCCAGGCTCTATGGCAGCTACAGGGTTCCTTCCAATAGTTCTCTTCTCCCTCTGCGCACTCTCTCACCTAGAGGAGTCACTCACAAGACAACAAGCCTCACGCAGTCCAATACTGTGTGGTCACAACGACACACGGGGAAAACAGACATAGGTTTCCCCAAATCGGTTCAACAGTCACAGGATGGTCTCACGGTCATGATTTCTGAACAGGGACTCCACGCACAGGCTAGCTCAGCTTTTCCCCAATGACAAGGATTCTTCCATTCGAGTTCAACACAGGGTTCCGGTTCAGGAAATGCGCTCCCGGGTTTGCCTAGAATAGACACAGACTCACGATAAACACAGGCTTTCTTTTCTGTATCAGGATTACACAAAGGGTCTCTTGCAGACTGGCTTCCCAAATCGGCTCTCCCTCAAGGCAGTTGGATTGAATGGATGACCACCCCCCTCACGGCTTACTTCATCTGTTTTATTTGCATGCACCAAGGTTGACACTTGTCACCCTAGGAACTGCATGCATTCCATCCGTACGCCTTCCTCCCACGACTTGGGAAATCACAGGTCCTTCCAAAAGGACTTAGGATAAAATAATATGCACATGGATTTTTAGGAAATAATATTAAAATATTATTTTAGGCCTAAGCCCCCCAGGCTTAGCCCCTTGGCTCAACACTCATCCCCTTTCCCACCTTCCAGCCCCTAATTCCTTGCCCACTCTGTAGACGCTCAGTCCCCCTTCACTCATTCATCATGAAGCGAATGGCTAACCACCCCCCTCACGGCTTACTTCGTCTGTTTTATTTTCATGCACCAGGGTTGACACTTTTCACCCTCGGAACTGCATGCATTCCATCCGTACGCCTTCCTCCCAGCACTTGGCAAATCACGGGTCCTTCCAAAATGACTTAGGATAAAATAATATGCACATGGCTTTTTAGGAAATAATATTAAAATATTATTCCAGGCCTAATCCCCCTAGGATTAGCCCCTAGGCTCAACACTCAGCCCCTTTCCCACCTTCCAACCCCTAATTCCTTGCCCACTCTGTAGACGCTCAGTCCCCCTTCACTCATTCATCGTGGTCGGTCTGCACCTGGCGGTGTTTATATTTTATTGATCATTCTGCATACATACAAGTACAATAGCAGGCTCCTGGCCTTCAAACACTTAGGATTCCTGGCCTAACAAACACATAAGCCTTCCATCTTATACAAAACTTGGCTCACCAACCTATAGAACATATTTACAATTCATTGAATATATCATGATCTGTAACGGGGCTCGGCCTTGGGGACACTACAATCCCCCTCCCCTTATTTTTGCACTGTCCTCAGTGCAGCTTACACTGCCTCTGTGTGTCCTTCAAAATTTTCAAAAATATGCAGGTACTCTGCCCGCATAACTTCTTCATGCTTGCATGTCGCATCTTCAGGACCGTACCAGTTCCACTGGACCTTTACAAGCTCTATAGCTCAATTCCGGAGCTGCTTGTTTTTCCTGTCCAATATACGCACAGGATGCACTTGCAGGACACCGTCTGGTTCCACCTGTTATCACTCTGTAATTTCCTAGAGGTTGAAAAAGAGGAAATATACAAAGGTAACCTTAACCAA
>CBVK0101188178.1:0-10199 GCA_900067695.1 Picea abies | reverse complement strand
CATCTATTTATATATACAACAGTGGGCCTAAGCATGGGTAAAGCCAAGGGCCGACATCCCTTTCCCATTATATTATCCCCAAAAACCCAAAAAGGGGTCTAGCTTCCATGATTTCCGCTTCACATTGCGCTCCATCTTTGACAAGCTGTTGAAGTCCCAAAAACGATCAAATATGACCAAGTGTTCCTCAAAAATTGGTCAGGGCCAACAACACGTTATTTCTTGGTTTTGTCTTGACCTTCTATATTGTATTTGTGGACTTACAAGCCATATCTTAACAATGGAATTTTTTTGTATTATCATCACCCTTTGCTAACTAGGTAACCTAACCCTTTTCCCTCCATTTTTCTTTATGTCATGCAAGGAGTATGGACTTCTCCTTTTCCAATGTCTCAAGATCCTTTGAAGTATCTTCTTTGTAACCCTCAGAAATTATAGAGTCTTGGAGATATACTAACTTCCCTTCCACCAATGCAAGATCAAATTCAACATTTTGAAAAGTGTCTCCGACCCATTCTTTTGTATTGTATTGTTCATGTATTAGATTCTAGCATAAAGATATATTGTGGGTTCATACACATAAATTGGGAGGGAATCCCACTTTTCATGGATGAGGGAAGTGTATTAATAATAGGGAAACCAGTGTGCATTAAACTTGAAAGGGGTTGGCGGTTTTTTCACTCCCTACAATAATTCCAAGGTGATTGGCATATGATTTGAGTAGGAATTATTTACAACAAAGGATTTGTATGCATTCAACATAAGTATTAAGGATTCCTTTACTATGAATTGGTTAATACTCTTTGAGATGCCTTGGGAGATAGAAAATATGTTTGTCCAAGTGGGTTCAATCTTAAGAGGATCTATGTTGACAAGGGAGTTGTTAGTACCTAAACCTATATATTCAAAAACTCCCATGTTCCTAAGCCTAGCCTGAATATATAAGCCTCTTGCAACAAACTAATCCTTTCCATCTGACTTTATTTTTCTATGCCTTGTTTACTCTTGGTTGTTTTTCTTTTCTTTGAATTGATTTCATTGTCTCTTCATGAGATATGTTCAAAGGTGATTACATAGGTTTTAATTTGTCACATCAGAGATGGATTGATTTAATTTCCCAATTTGCAAGGCTTTCCTAAGTTGTTGAGGATAAACAATATTCGTTGCCAAAAGAAGGTAGTTTTTGTAGCGCAAAAAATAGCATCATTGCTAAAAGTGCACTACAAAAATTTGGATATTTCGACAGTGCATTTTAATCGTGCAGGAGTGTTTCTCAACTTGGTATTTTCTGTAGTCATTCCAAGTTTCAAGCATAGACCTTGTTGTATCATAATTGTGATCTTGTTATGATCAAAAGAATATGAGTCAGTTTTGATTTGTACCCGCAGAGATCTCAATGGTTGTGTTATGATTCAATTCATTCAATGTCATGATTTCAAATGTTTAACATGTTTTATGTATTATTTGGTTGATAAGATGGATGAAAGTGACTCTTTTACCATTTTCGTATGCAAGAAAAATATATTGTGTCAATATTTCTTTGCAAACTATTTTCAACCCCTGAATTTGCAAAAGAAGATAACCTTCGCTAGTACATAAAAAACTATGGTTTGTAATCACAGGCATGGCACGCAGCAGGAGTGGACATCTTCTTCGTTTAGAACTGGATGGGATCAAGATTTTGGAATCTCTACCAAAAACCATAGATAAATATATCCAGGTAGAATGGTATGGATTTTGCAGCATGTTTTAGGGTCATCATACAAGTGTTTCTATGGCATTTGCAAAGAATTTTGATGGGTTGCATACCCAGTTTGGGAACCTTACCATTCAAGTGTCAGAACATTCAATTTATTCATCCTTTAGTTTACCTATCAGTGGTGAGAGGTGGTTCAAAAAGAAAGAGATCATAGGAGACCTATGCAATCAGTTCTACATTGCAGATCATCAAAATCTAGGATGGAGCAAAGGAATTATGAATAAATGGCTCAAGAAAGAGTGGAGAAATTATTTACCATTGGTTCAAAAATATATAACATGTGAATTTAGGTTTGCTACTATTCATCATTATCACATGAGATTCCTCTTACATTTGAATGGTAATAGCAGAATGAACTTACCTTACTATTTGTTGAAAAGTCTAACCAAAATGGATAATAAATTTCAAAATCATCCAAAGAATGTTCAATATAGACTTATTCATCAAGGACTTATCAAGGTATTGTTCATTCAAGAGTTAAATAGGATCCAAACTACGTGAGAAAAATTATTGGTTGAATCTGGTTTTGAAACACATAGAATTCAAAAAATTGTTCTTGCTGCAAAGACTAAAGCTCCCAAGAAAACCAATAGCTTGAAAAACATGCTCAAAATGGCACAAGTGGATGTTTCATCCATTACAAGGGAGACCATATCTATTAAATGGAAGTTGATCCTTCATGAACAAGACATATCAAGAGAAGAACTGGTATCTACTACAAAAAGACATAAATCTATTGAATGCAAAAGAGTATACACCAGAAAAAGAGCCAGGAAGATTACAGTACAACCAATTTCACCTTTTGGAGAAAACATAACTAAGCCTATAGAAGAAAATGTAGGAAGGGAGATGGATGAACCTTCAGATACCACACAAAATCAAAAATGTAATAAAAGAACCCAACAAAAGGGTAAAATAAAGAAGCTAGTAGAAACATCAAGAAGACTCAAAACTCAGCCTACAAACAAATTTAGGTTGAAGGGAAAGGCTTTGTTTGATCCTTCTCTAAAAAAAGGTAAACTCATTATTATTGATGATGAAGCTCCTGAAGATACTCTAGTTGTTACCAATAAAGAGACAGTGACTATAAAAACATTGAAGGATATGCCCATGAAAAAGACCAAAGATGTTAAAAGACAAAAGGTGGCTTCTGTGGTTGAAATTTCTAAATCAGATGATAAAGTAGAGCATGAACATAGTCTAATCTAGTTGATTCCAAAAATTTCATAACCAAGTCTTGATAAGGCACAATTTCCTCCACCTACACTAACAGAAGAAGAAGTTATTGTTTCTCCATTTACAGATGTTGAAAGGCTCGATGAGATGCCTAGAATGCACAAGCTTTCCATTGATCTAAACAAATTAGCTTCTGAAGAGGATCCATGGGAAGATAGGGATGAAACAAGGGAAACTTCAAAAAGAAAAAAACCTAGTAAGAAAATCAAAGTCATAAAGCATCTTAAGAAACACAATAAACAACTTAAAAAGCAAAACTCCAGGTTACAGAAGAAAATGACTAAACTGGTGAAAAAACATAACAAGCTATGTGACTTTTCCCATAAGTTAATGAAGAAGAACAGGAAATTGTATTGGACTACTAGAGTGCTCAAGAATAAATGGATTCAGGAAAAGTTCAAACATCAAACTCTTGACCAAGGATGAATAAAGGCTAGGAATGTTGTAAAAGTGTAGGTTTTATCAGTTTTGATTTGCGCTACAGAAAGGAAGTTATTTTTGCAGCATCCCTATTTTGAAGATTTTTAAGTAACAACAAAAGATTCAAAGACTAATTTTGTGAACAGGTTTGAAGATCACGAATATAGAACACCAAAATATTTTTCTCTAAGATAGTTATTTTGCATCATATTTTGTTGAATATCAAAGAATATTTTGGGAGTCAAAGATATGATTCTAAAATAGAGGATTTTGACCAAGAATATAGGGTTTTTGTTATCTTCTCAAATTCAATTAAAATATATTATAGTTTCTATCTAATACGGGCATATCAATGCACAATCATAACTAAACCTAGGTTTTGGGATCTGGGATCAAAAATTGTATGTACTCTCTATCTATAAAAGAAAATGAAAAGAGAGGGTAGAAGGGTTGGATTTTGGGAATTGGAAAGGAAAGGGATATATCTGGAAATTGTAAAAGTTCTTATTGTATGCAGCATTTCATACTCAATAAATCATAAATCTTGACGGTTAGACGGTTTACTTGTGTATTTCGTCTTTTTCTATCTTATTTGAATGCAATTGGAATTTATGCAAAGCATTGATTTCTCCTTATTTCAGCTTCAATTTTTAGTGAATTTGTTACTATCAGATTACATGTTTTGAGGATTTGCATTTAAATACTTGTTTTAGGTTTCAAATATCATTTAGAAACTTGAAAATATTATTTGTGCGAGTAACAGATTTTTAGTTTGTATTCTGTGTTTTCTTCCTTTTTCCTCTATACTTAATTGTCAATTTTCCCAATCTATTAGTATGGATGCTCTTGACTAAGTGAAGTGTTGTTTATTATTTGATTGAAAGAGTGTAACCATTCCTTTAACCTTACATTCTATTCAACTACCTGATCTATAAACCAACCTTGAACTACCAATTAAATCATTGCAATAACTGAGGTTCCCTAGATTTGTGCCATAGAAGTCTGGTGCAAACTTTAGGGACAACTTGAGTGTTTCTCAATGAGATGTAAGAAGAAATATACAAGTCATCATGGGGGGGGAAAGTTCCCTAGAATTCAAAGTAATGGAAGGTTAAGTTTAGGTCCCCTCTCGGGATGATATTTGGGAGGTTTAGCAGACCAAAGGTTTCCAAATCCAACTAGAATTCCTTATAATTGTGAGTAGGGCCATAGATATTTAGAAAATAAATTGGGCGATTCAAAGGAAGGGAAAAAAGTGAGGTGGAAATATAATGTTGAGAACTACCAATGAATTTAAAATCAGTGATGGGATCCAATTGAGAGAAATCCCTCCCAAGTTTCCAACCAAGCTTTTAGCCAAAAAGGTCAATTTCCAAAGGCCTTTTTTCAAAACCCCGGTGGTCTCTTGAGTTGAACACATTGTCTCTTGTATGAACAAAATAAAAGGCTTATTCAGGTATGAAAGTATTCTTAGATATATTTTCTTTGATACCATCTCTAAACCTCTCACATTGAGATAAAACGATATCATTTGGGAACCATATTAGGGGTTACCCTACTAAGGGCCCCATAAATGGTGACTTGATGTCCAACCAATGAGTTGATGTCAAGTTTTTCATGTGGTAGGAAAGTAGTCTTACCTCAGATGACCATATTCAAGGTTGTAGGTATTGATTTCATACCTCCTGAATGTGTGATCGCCTCCTTTGTTTTTGAATGTGTGAGGTACTACCTCGAAGAAGTACGAGAGGATTAAAATCACTACAAACATTCTTGGACAGGGTGGCCTTTGGGATTAGATCCATCCCATCACTATCAACCTAAATATGAGATGGTAATTGACAAATCCCCCCTTCAGTATCTCACATCGAAGGCTATTTTGGAGATTTTTCAGATGGTGATGGGAGAATGATTGAACTTCTAAAATATGTGATATTTTCCTTTAATTTAGAAATGTTGTCATGTAGTTTCTTATTTACTAAAATGATCTCATCGTTAATTTATTTATGAGTTGAGGTTAGTTCCTCTAGTTCTGCCTCAACCTCCTTAATTTTCCTCTTTCCCTTTGAAATGTTCTCTATAGTTTCAACGCCGAAGTCTAATTGGCTCATAACAATATGAGTTCCTCCACCTAACTATGTGTGTTTGTTGTATGGGCAAGTGATATTCAAGTGTCCATGCAAGCATTAGAAAGTGCATCAATACGAAACATTTTTGTACTCAAGGGATTGTGTGTAATGGTTTTCCCTTGCTTCATGAAAAATGACATTCGAGAGAACGTATGAGATATCCACCTCTGCATAAATGATATCCACTGATATTTTCTTTTTCTTTTTTTTCTCGGGGTCTGCTTTGAGGTATGTGCCTAGAGTATCTCAAATAATTTTAAATATTTGTGGCACCCAAAATTCTATTGTAATTCATGACATCTTCACTTAGAGTGTCAATGTGTGGATGCACTCTTTTATTGAGTCAAAACCTGCATGGAATATAAATATGGTTAGTAATGTATTTCCCTAGAACCAAGTGCCTCCCATGGTGATTTTATGTTGGTCTTTAGCTAAGTTGAAAACTATAGTGATGTGGCCTCTCGCTCTAATGTAAATGGAAGGGGAATATCTGAGGATGTGGTCCCAAGTGTGCTTGGCCCATTTTAATAGCTATGGTTCCTAGAAATTCCTTGTATGTAACTATCCTATGAGGTCTCATTTAGTGTATCAAATATTATTGTCTTGGAACAATGTGGGGTCTATAACAGACTTCATATATTTATTGTATTTCTTTTCACATTCGTGTTTTCATTTATGATGCTTATGACCAGATCGAGATTGAGGTGGGTCCTATGAGGATTTTAGAGGTGAGTATTTACCATCATTGGCCTTGGGGAGGGTAATATTTTCTACAATATTGGAGGGATATGGAGAGTGGGAGGGAGGGTATTTTTCAGAGGTGGAACATGGATCAGAGAGAGGATCTAAGATTGCACAGTAAAGGGAGGAATCAATGGAGATATTAGGAACATCAAGGTCAAATATAAAACCATTATAGACATCTTAATGAATTCCATCATAGGGACAATAATCCAATGGTAGTTAGCTTGGATAATAATGGCCATTGATAGGGATACACCCTTATAATAAAGTGGGTAATAACTCATATAGGTAAAAACTGTAGGTAGGAGTGCGTAGACTAGACATGATATTGAAACCATAAACAATGTTACTATCAAATTGGAGAAACTATCACATCAACTTGAATATTTATACCAAATTTTGGTTGACTATTGTTGAGTCCAATTGATTTTGAAGAATTTTCTTACCTTTCATTGAATAAAGTGTCTCTACTTATAGATGTTGATGTTATGCATGTATATTTTCATTATTCATGTTGTAGATTTTTTTTGTAATTTATTAACCCCATATATTAATAATATATATTAAAATGTACAATCAATCCTTACTATGCCTAGATTCTAGAGGAAACTTGACCATAGTGATCAAAAAATAGATATTGGACCTATTCAAAAACATGTCTCTCCCACTCTTGGGGTTGATATTTGTGTAAAAAAATGAAAAATATAGCCAATCAACTATATCCTCTTGGTTCTCAATTCTTTCCCTTAACCCACAAATGGCATTTATCAATTTCTCATACTTATGGTCAAGTTTTTCTAGTTTGTGGTTCAGTTATTCCAAGATACTGAGAATTTATTGATGTTGTATCCCTTTCTCTTCAATGACCTAAATTGTCCCACATAAGGACATGTGTCTCGTTCACCCACTCTCCTCCCTGAATCACTTTATTTGGAATTTGTAGCATCACTATATATATGTGCCATGGAATAGTATAATATTATATGTATGTCTTTCGATGAACATATTTCTATCTTTTCCACGTACAATATTTTCCATCATTGGTGGGAAAAGAATCTCTTAATGGATACAAAATATCTCATAGATTAGTGGTCAAATCTAAATCCATTATAGACATATTAATGAATTCCATCATAGGCACAATAATCCAATGGTAGTCAGCTTGGATAATCATGACCATTGATAGGGATACACCCTTATAATAAAGTGGGTAATAACTCATATAGGTAAAAACCATAGGTAGGAGTGCGCAAACAAAACATGATACCAAAACCATAAACAATGTTACTATCAAATTGAAGGAGAAGATATCACATCAACTTGAATATTTACACTAAATTTTGGTTGACTATGGTTGAGTCCAATTTAATTTGATGACTTTTGTTACCTTTTCTCTTGGTTCGCAATTCTTTCCCTTGACCCACAAATGGCATTTATCAATTTCTCATATTTATGTTCAAGTTGTTTTGGTTTGTGGTTCAGTTGGTCCAAGCTAATGATAACTTATTGATGTTGGATCCCTTTCTTTTCAATGACCTAAGTTGTCCCATATAAGGACACACGTCTCGATCACCCACTCTCCTCCTTTAATCACTTTATTTGGAATTTGTAGCATCACTCTATATATGTGCCATGGAATATTGAAATATTATATTTATGTCTTTTGATGAACATATTTATGTTTTTTTCACATACAATATTTTCCATCGTTGGTCAGATAAGAACCTCTTAAAAGATCTCATATATTAGTGGTCAAATCTAAAACCATTATAGACATCTTAATGAATTCCATCATAGGGACAATAATCCAATGGTAGTTAGCTTGGATAATAATGGACATTCATAGGGACACACCCTTATAATAAAGTGGGTAATAACTCGTATAGGTAAAAACCATAGGTAGGAGTGCGCAGACAAGACATGATACCAAAACCATAAACAATGTTACTATCAAATTGAAGGAGAAACTATCACATCAACTTGAATATTTATACCAAATTTTGGTTGACTATGGTTGAGTCCAATTGAATTTGAAGAATTTTCTTACATTTCATTGAATAAAGTGTCTCTACTTATACATGTTGATGTTATGCATGTATATTTTCATTATTCATGTCAAATTGTGCCTATATTTTATTCCATGGATTTTATCCATTTGCCTCATTTTTAATTATTGTAATATATTTACAATCATATGGATTTTAGTGGAGAGGGACTATCAAACAATGTTGCTAGGCACAGAGAAAGAGATGAAGAAGGTCATAGAAGAAAATGAAAAGATATAGTAAACTATGACACTGATAACAAAAACTTGACAGTGATTTGTAATTACATACTTTATAATTGTTATATAATATTGAAAAACATGTATTTATTTTAAGAAGAGATCCATTTATAATTATAATCTTTACTTACTATATTCTATTTTTTATTGCAAAAAAGTTCAATAAAAAAAATTAGAGCATTCCTAAAGTATATGAAGAAAAAAAGTGATCCAAAACCAACTATGAAACCTAGTAAATTTGAGCATCGTAGTCATGATAAGATTATTTTTCATACATTTTATAGTGCAATTTAGAGTGTAATTGAATCCAATATACACATTTTCATGGTACTTGTTCAATTTGTCACATGGAAATTAATGTTTGAACACATGGCATAGAAATGACGATGAAGAGATGTGACAAGAGTGATTCAAGGGAATCAAAAGATAGTGACAACTTTTTAACCTATATGTTTTTTATTTCATCTTGACAGATAACCATTTTCAATTTATTGAACTCGTGTTCTTTATTATGTTTTTACCGAGTGAGGATGAAGAGGGCTCAAAATATCAAGAGGGAATTGGCAATAGTTCATTGAACTTCGTTCAATGAACTTTTGATGTTATATTCATTTCATTTCCTTATGTGTAGAAATTTATTCATGTTATGTTGTATAAAAGGTTAACATTTAGCTAGGGTGGAAATCTACCACTTATTTGTAGGCAATTCAATCAACTTCTAACAATGTCAAATTCATTTCATTTCCTTATGTGTAGAAATTTTTTCATGATATGTTGTATAGAAAGATGACATTTCCTTAGGGTGGTAGTGTACCACTAATTTATAGGAAAAAAATATCATATAGTAATTTTTTGATTTGATTCTAAAATTTCATCATTGTTTGTGATGATGGTGGTTAACGTCCACTAAGACCAAAATTTGTCTATTGGAACTTAAGGAAGGTAAGAGATTACTCGATTTCTTAAATTACTATTTTTATGCTCGAAAAGCATTAGGAGAAGTGTTCCAAGATAAATATAGGTTTGATGACTTAGAAGCTTAGGAAGGTTGATTTTGTGACAAATGTTTTAAAATTGAGACCTAATTTGGGTATAAATTTGGCGCTTTAGGAGAAAGTGTTTTTCATCGTCAACCCTCTTGGTGTCACATGTTGGAAAGTTACTTGTCATTTATGTCAACCCTAGATGTCAACTCTAGAAGAATTCAAAGTAATGGGTGTATTTGAAGAATTCTCCAAAGTGGTCCCCTTATGGCGTAGCTCTAAGCATGGCCCTCATGCGAAGACACTTTGAAGAAGTCTATAAGAAGCCCTAGAAATATGGTTAAGTGGTTAAGAAGCCCTAGAGGTGTGTTCATGAAGCTTGAAGTTGTTTGAAGAAAAAGAGTGTGAAGGACATTATAAATGCATGCAAAACCATCATATATGGATATTCCTTGTCATGACGTTTCCAACGTTAATTAGGTGGTATGCCTAAGGAGATATGACCTCTTAAAGATGAAGCCCCAAAAGAAAATGAATGGATATACGTTTATATGTTATATGGTTATGGTTATATGTTTATGATATGTTAAATGCAATCATAAATTAATGGAATCATTTATAAATTACACATTCTGATTAAAAGT
>CBVK0101188176.1:0-15364 GCA_900067695.1 Picea abies | reverse complement strand
GGGAGAAGGACCAGTTTGTAGTAATCTACCTAGATGACATCACGGTCTTCTCCAGTTCAGACAAGGAGCACCGCTGCCACTTGAGGAAAGTTTTCCTAAAGTGCCAGAGGTTTGGCCTATCCCTAAACCCCAAGAAATCTTTGTTTGATATGAAGGAGGGGAAGTTATTAGGCCACATAGTATCAGCAGAGGGAGTGAGAATTGATCCTAGCAGGGTAGAGGCAATTCAAACCTTGTCTTTTCCTAGATCCCAGAAAGAATTTCAGGCCTTTTTGGGAAAGATCAATTTCTTGAGGAGATTCGTCTCGAATTTTGCTAAGTTGGTGAAGCATATTATAGCCATGCTCAAGAAAGGGAAGGAAGTGAAATGGACCATTGAACCCAGGGAATCCTTTATCCAAATAAAAAGGGCATTGACTGAGGCACCTGTGCTGATCAGTCCTGACTATTCCAAAGAGTTCCTAATTTTCTCTTTTGCTTCTTTTGATACAATAGCAGTGGTCTTGTTGCAGAAAAATAAGGAAGGGCGAGAGCAACCCATTGCCTTCTTCAGCAGGGCATTAAGAGATGCAGAGATCAGGTATGAAATCATGGAGAAATAGGCCTATGCCTTAGTGAAAGCTCTCAAGGCTTTCAGAGTCTATGTCCTACACTCAAAGGTAATCGCATACGTTCCTTCGACTTCTGTGAAGGATATCCTTATACAGCCCGATATAGATGGGAGAAGAGGCAGATGGATCACTAGAATCCTGGAATTTGACTTGGAGATAAAGCCCACCAAGTTAGTTAAGGGGCAAGGTTTAGCCAAGCTACTGGCTTAATCCAATTACGAAGCCTTGGGAATTAGTTTCATCAATACCTGCTTAGGAATTCAGCAAGTTGAGTTGCCCAGCCAACGCTCTCAGGAAGGCGTATTGCTGGCAGAGTGTGCCTGGTATCGTGACATTTTGTACTTCCCGCGGGAGTTGAAGCCCCCAGATGGAATGTGTAAAAGCAAGGATAGAGCCTTGAAGCTCAAGGAAGTCAGATATTGTCTCATTGGGCAAGTTTTATACTGGAGAGACCCTCTAGGAATGTTGCTGAGATGTCTAAACCCACCAGAAGCCCAGAAAGTTATGTTTGATTTCCACAGAGGCCTTAGGAATGTTGCTGAGATGTCTAAACCCACCAGAAGCCCAGAAAGTTATGTTTGATTTCCACAGAGGCCTTTGTGGGGGGCATCATTTCTGGAAGACCACAGCTCACAAAATACTTAGGGCTGGGTATTACTGGCCCACTTTATTCATTGATGTGAGTAGAGAAATTAGGGTCTGCATCAAATGCCAAAATTTCTCAGGGAAATAGCATCTTGGGTCACTACCACTGAAGCCTGTGATAGCTTCAGCACCTTTTCAACAGTGGGGGGTAGACTTTATTGGGGAAATTCATCCTCCCTCAAGTGGCCAGCATAGATGGATCCTGACTGCAACAGATTATTTCACCAAGTGGATAGAAGCTGTCCCTACCAGAAGTACATCCCACAAAGTAATTATCAGCTTTCTGGAAGATATCATAGCCATATTTGGCTGTCCCAGCAGGATCGTAACTGATAATGCTTCTTCTTTCAAATCCGAGCCTCTCATTAAGTTCTGTGAGAAGTTCCAAATCTCGCTAATTCACACCACCCCCTACTATCCCCAGGGAAATGGTTTAGCCGAATCCTCCGACAAGGGCCTGATAAGGATCATCAAAAGACTATTGGAGGACAAAAAGAGGGCCTGGGAGTCAAAGTTGAAATTTTCTTTATGGGCTGATCGAGTGACAATGAAGAAATCCCTGGGCACCTCACCTTTTCAGCTGGTTTACGAAGCAGAGGCGGTTTTTCCCACTCAGCCTGCCTTACCTGTGGCGAAGTTCTTTCAAAATTATGAAGAAGAGCCGAATCATATGATCAGAAGGATTCATCAGATAGTGGAACTACAGGAGATTAGGGAACAGGTGAGGGACACCGCTCATAGTCATCAGCAAAGGTTCAAGCAATCTTTTGACAGGAAGGTTAGGAAGAAGGAGTTCGAGATTGGGGATTTGGTACTTAAGTGGGATGCACCCAGACAGGATAAGGGAAAACATAGCAAGTTTGATGCCCTCTGGATCGGCCCCTTCAAAATCTCTGAGGTTTTCTCAAACAACACGTACCAGTTGTACGATCTGGAGGGTGAAGAGGCTTTCAACAACCCAGTGAATGGGCATTTTCTGAAGAAATGTTTTGTTTGAGCTTTAGACGGCTCCTTTGTTTGTAAATATTGTCCATTAGTTCTTTATTCATTTTCTGTTTGTATATTTTCGGCTGAGTAAATGACTCCATAGTCCAATAGAAAGGCATCGAAACTGTAGAATGAGTTCTTAGAGAATCACAGGGATGACTCTATCCCCCATGGAGCCTATATGTTAGCAACAATTCTTGTCTTCTGCATCGGGATATCCAGGTCTGCAGGTTGCACGAGGAGCACCCAAGCCAGCGCACAGAGAAAGTCCTTTTCGGACTTAAAATCAAGCGAGTGGGTAGGATTATAGTGTCAACAGTCTGGATTCATCCATATCAGCAGATCAATGGTTGGCAGGAAATCGCGGATAAGGAAGTTGCACCGAAGTTAACACAATAGATCGCACCCATAGTGTGCAAGGGAGAATAGCAGTCGTCCATCCAAAGGATGCGTGGCGCGAGATCTAGTCACGTCGGTGTTTTGGCATTCAGAAGTTCGAGGGGTGAGAGTTTCATGTTGTTCTGCATCTCGAAACCCCGAGCCCCGATAGCGCCAAAAGAGCCGCCAAAAGAGCCTAAAGTGGGGCCCGCGGTCACTTGAGAAAAGAAGAGAATTATGCGAAGGTGCCAAAGCGTCGGGTTTTGCCGCAGAAGGGAATACCGCGTCCTCCAAGACCAGTTCATCCCGACTTCGATCCTAGTCTCCACTAAAGAATTAAATGAAGATGAACAGAGGTAGTTGAAACCTCAGCTCACTTATTGAATGCAAGGTATGGGGGTTCTGGTAGACAGTCTGCCCGAGACAGTCCTATACACTGATTTTCTCCAAAGGTTCATGGTTGGTCCTCATCTGACCAAAGAAAGTTTGTGCACGCCATGTTGGCCTTTTAATGTTTCAACTATCTCCCCTGTAGGGGCCATGCACAGTTAAGGCGGCATCTGACGAAAGTTATCCATCTGATTTCAGTTGAAGGGACACCATGCCTTGGATGACTGAACATGCCTCTGATAGGCGAATTTTGCTAAGTATATAGACTCAGTCTTTGTATTTTGTAATCATCAATGGTTGAACAAGGTTCTCGGTGGTAAACTTTAATGAAGCATTGTTTTCCTGGTTATGTCTGGACTCTTGAGACTTCTTGTCTGATGAATGTTAGTTTTTCTTTCACGTCTTTGTCTACACTGTATTAGAACAGCTCGGAACTGGAGAATCCAGTCGACCGGTAACCATTATAGGATGATGTAGATTTTGATCACTGTAACAGTTGCACTATTTTTAATCGGTCCCTGTGAATTTCTTAGCGTTGATTGACTTGGAATTGGAGAATCTAGTCAAGTCCCCTCTCTCAGTTCCTCGAAGCTCTGAAGCAAAGGATCTCTCATTCATATTTTTTCTTCTACAAATTACTGAAAGGCATGTTTCCTGAGGTAGTTTGTCCACTCCTCTCACCAAGTCTTCAACCTGCTCATTTTCAAATCAACCCACTGACTAAAGTTAGATCAAGACCTCCTTTGTTCCTCACATGCCGGACCCAGTCCCTGAGTCAGAGTGATATATTCACAAGTCTCTACCCATTTGATCACCCATTAAAACTACTGTGACATAAAAAATGATGGGCGTCGGGCTCTACTCCTGCAAGCAATCCAAGAGTGACTTCTGTCACCAACAGGCTGACAGACTGACCACCAAGAGGTCAATTGGTACGTCACCATACCATTTGGTCTATGGCACTGGAGTAGTTTTCCCCACCTCCTTAGGAGTGCCTGTCATGAAGTTGCTTCAATAGGTACAAGTCGAGTCAAATGACTCACAGAGAAGGATCAACTAGATGATCCATTTGCAGCAGTCCAGGGAGGATGTTTTCAACAAGACCCAGGTAATCCAAGAAAGCATCAAGAATATTTTTGACAAAAGAACCAAGGAAGATGATTTTGAGCTGACAGACTTGGTGCTGAGATGGGACGCCAGAAATGAAGACAAGGGAAAACATGGAAAATTTGACAGTCTGTGGAGAGGACCATACATGATCCAAGATTTCAGAGGAAACAATGATTTCTTGCTAAACAACGTTGATGGGATAGATCTTCCAGGAGGACTTGTAAATGGCAGAATTCTGAAACATTATGTGCCACCTCAGTAAAGATTCGAGTTTTCACTCACCATTGTACATACCATTTTTTATTTTTTCACCTGCATTTTCTAAGTGAATAACATTAGTCAGTTGGTTGAAGCCCGAAGTGAAGGCCCTAAGCCGCTAACCACTGTTCTTTCAAGTTTTGAGAATAAAGCTAATCAATCAATGAAGGCTACTAGGCAGAAATTTTCAGAATGGTAGGAACCAGGATTCTTGGCACTTCACAGGGCAAGTACCATCTCCAGGTGGAGCCGTTGTTATCATTCTATAAGTTATAGGATCAACTGGTGACTGGGATATTATCTGTCTCTAGTGTTTTTGTTGACAAATGATTTTTCATTCTGCAAATAATTTGAAAAAGGAAAAAAGAAAGAAAAGAAAAGAAAAAAGAAAAAGAAAAAGAAAAAAGAAAGAAAAGAAAAGAAAAACAAAGAAAGAAAAAGAGGGCATAAAAGAATTTCAATAAAATCCCCATGCAATAATAGTAACTTGGTCCATATCTTTCAAGCATGGCCAAGTTCTTTTTAAATTGATGATGATAGGGTAGTGAATGAGTTTGGCTAAATAGTTTAATCTTAGCCAAAGTGTCTAGGTAGACTAGTGAATAAATCTGGCCAGACTATCTAATCCTGGTCAGATAGACCCAGGGTAGAGTAAATTCTTAACCCAACAGTCTAATATGGGTTAACTGTCATAGGAAACTAGGTTAGAATATAAGTTAGTTGCATTTTTGCTTCATTTCAATAAGAACCAGTTTGATGATTAATGTTGCACCATGATTTGGATACCTAAATGTTGTTCGACTAACCCCTTGGTGGTGTAGTTATGAAAAGTTTGGAGAAAACCCAGGAAAAAGAATTTATCCAAAGTTTTCTAGGGTGCATGTTTTGTCTGCGCCCTCACTTATGCTCCTATCATGTATCAATGGTCTAGATGATCGCGCCCAGATCTATGGTGGACAGATTATTCCGGACCCCCTCGACCGTCTGGAATGGTATTATTCCTTTGGCGGGTCACTTGTTATACGTGGCAGCAATCTAATGGCCCTGAGTCCCTATCATCTCCTACTATCTGACAGACCTCCGTCACCTCTGGACGTCACCTTCCAACTTTCCCAAAATGGTCATGTCCCATAACTGTTGTCAGTCCATCCCCCCCATTCGCTCGTGGCAAGCCCCTTACTATGACTTTTACCTCCAATCAATAGCTGCCACGTCACCCGTCTGTATCCCTCAGCCACCATCACCCGCCATCTCACCCTCAAAATGATCTGTTGGCCATTTATTACTGGATAACCTATCTATTATCCAGCTGACCTGTCTCCCGCACCCAACTGACCCCCGTTTACTTAAAACTATCGTTATTCGCCTTACTTTCACTATTCACCCATCGCACCAGATAAATTCACCGGTTACTCCTCCGTTACAGTGAGTTTCCCTCATCCACAGTTAGTCACCCCCACTAATGTTGTGTTTTATTGCAGGTACTATTGCAGAAATGGCACCAAAGTCCAAACAAGCAGAAGGAGAGGAGAATCTGTTTCTCCCGCCTCCTGTCGACCTGGACAGGATCCCACTGGTCGACAAAGACTGATTAATCGTAGATACAAAATGAAATTTTTATTTCTCAGAACTTCATTCATGGCTCAGGGAATTTTTCCTAGACCAGAGTGATGAAATTGGACTCTGGGAGTCCAATTTACCCCTCTACCTCTTCCCTCAGATCCACCATTTTCCTGAGTTTTCTCTCAAGTGTCAAGCCCACTATATTCCTGAACAAAGAGCCATCATCTCGTCATCTGGAGAGATTATTTTCCTCATCATGCCCGAATCCATAGACCAGATGATGCAAATCCCCCGAGCCGACTCTGCATATCCCTTCAACCTGGAAATTCTCATAGAATGATACCAGAAAATGACCTTCCCCCAAATAGCTCAAATATTCGAGCTTTTCCTTCCCCCATCCGCTCAATTTCCCTCCACAAATCCTCCTTATCCATCTTCCATGTTCTCGACTAAGGGAAACCAGGTCATCTCATCCCTTTGTGCTTTGTTAGGATACCATTCTAATCAGTGGGTAGATGAACCCATTCTGGGTTTTCTATCCATCTTCTCTACTGATAAAAATCCCACCACCCAGCTTGACTTCAGCACATTCTTGGCAAACATATTCATGAACAGTTTGTGAATTTCGGAATGGAAGGCATGTTTAGATACTCATCGATACTAGCATACTTGTTCGTCTTCTTCCAGGCAGATAAATTTTGCTTTTCCATGCAGAAGATGGATGGAGATGGTAGACCTCAGGCAGTCACAGAATGGACCTCCTTGCTCAAGCACAACTCCGCTGATTTCAGTTTCAAGGAGTTCATCGACCAATTCTACCAGCCTGTGGTAAGTATGCTAGGCAGCAGGCCCAAGCCTCGGATAAACGATGAATTTCAGAGGATCCTGCATCTCTCGGACAGCATAAAGACGAGTGATTGGTATTTATACCAGGATTACACTGAGATCAGAGTATACAGGTGCGAGTTGGCACCATATAAGCTGCCCAAGTATCTGTCTGTCAGGATTTTTGCTTTGGAATATATAAGGCAGATTATAAATTCCGATGATATCCACTTTGTGTCATTGAATAAAAAGAACCAGCTTAGAATCAAGGGGAAAATTGGCTCCTTCATCTGCAACAATCGCGGAGTTGGGGAAGAAGCAGACAAGATGCTGAGGGAGATGAATTTCTTCATGAGCTTCCCATGGCATTATGATCCATGTGGGATCATCTCAGAGATGAGGGTGAAGAACAAAAAAATCCCATATGTTCATGAGTCCATGCCTGAAGTTGAGAAGTTCGCAAATCAGACAGCCTGGAAGCCTAACACATTGATCGAATTAGAACAGTAGGATCCCCTGGCCATGGTGTCACAAACAACCACGCCACAAGTCCCAAAAGAGAAAAGTCCGAGGCAATATTTATCTCCACCTGTCACTGAGGTATCTTCCAAAGAATTTTAGCTGCATACTAAGAGGCCTAAGACTGTTGCAGTCCCTGGCCCGACTGGGGAAAAAGAAGCCCCATCTACTACAGTGACCAAAGTTGGTATTCCACCCTTCAGTTCGAGCCTTCATAAGGTCACAACCCCAGCAATGCCGAAAAATTCTACAGATTCTCCATTGACCACCCAGCCAGGCAAGGTGGGACCGAAGCTGAGTATCTTCGACAAATATGAGTTGATCAAGAAAAGGAACCAGACCCAGTTCTTCGAGTATCTTTGAGTACTTGCGCCTAGTTCTGGAAGAAGACGTCGACTGCACAACATAGGTTTTTATCTGCATACGACACCGAGAAGGGAAGAATGCATATGGAATTCCTCCAGGCACAGGTACCAGATCCAAAGGTGATCACGGACTACAAGAGGGCCACCTTCGAATTCCAGACGAAGGACGTGCACCCAGCCGATCAGATGGATCTGCACAAGCAGACAGGGGAAATGGTCTTTTACACATTGGAGCATGCTTCCACTTTTGCATCCAAACTACAACTGTCCCTGAACAAAGTTCAAACACAACTCAATTTGGAGCAGATATCGTCCTTTGCAAAGGACAATAGGATCAAAACTTTGGAGGAGATGGTCCCCAAGATCGGTTACGATCCTTCAAACGTGAAAGCAGCTGAGGAAATGATAAAGATGAAGAATGCTGACATAGCATCCTTGAGGAAACAACTGAAGCTCCCATGCACATAGGATTCGCAGGCGAAGGATATAGCAGAGAAAGAAGGATAAAAAGACGAAATTCTCAAGCTACTCATGGAGCAGAATGCCCAGCTTAAAGAAATGGAAGCTGAGATGGAGAAACTATTAAAAGAGAAAGAGCAACTAAAGCCAATGGAAGTCATTCCATTGAGTGCTATTCTAATTTCAAGAGTGAGCATAGCATCAGTGACAGAAGTTCCATCCACAACTCCATTGACATCTCAGGAGAAGACAACCGACCTCTCTAAGTCCATGGAAAAAATGAACCTGTAGGAAACAGAGATCAGCATGCTAAAAAAGGAGATTGAGAACCTTCAGGAACTCAAATCTTCCTTTCAGACCAGCCTCTCCAAGGAAAAGCAGGTGACATATCAGCTCAAGCAGGAGCTACAACAGCTCCGGAAGCAAACAGTGGCAGGAAAGACTTTGGCTGAGGTTAAAGAGAGCGTATGGACAGACATCACTAAGTCCATGAACGATATATGGCCCATGATCCAGATCATGTTTGAGAAGAATGAATTGGTCCAGAGGAGAAAATAGGACATTGAGAAGATTAGAGTAGAATTGGGAGACATGCCAACACAGGCAAACGAGATCATCAAGTTCCTCAATTCTAAGATCAGGGAAGAGCTGGAAGAGCTGAAAATTGAAGACAGAACAGAGACCATCCTTGAGGTCAAAAAAGTTTTGACCAAGAGAGGATTAATGCTTCGGCTGGAAGAAAAGGTTCAAGCCATGGACCTAGGGGTACAAAGATTCTCCAGTAATATTGAGTCTCTCCAGAAGAAAGGTCTTCCTAGTCTTAAGGTAATCAATGATAAATTGATGACACTCCCAGACTACAAGAAGAGATTGGCTGACATGGCTAAGGACAGTTCAAAGTTTGCAGGAATTCAAGGGAGTATCACTGGCAAGTCATTCCTAGATGCCCTTCAGTGGGACATCAGTATCCAACATGAGCTTAGATACATCTTCCTCACCAAGCCTACATTCACCAAGTACACAGAAATGGACGAAGTGTATCGAAGGCTGCTCAAAGTCAACGTGCCCAGACATCTTAGATGGGAGGAACTCTATGATCTGATCGATTAGCAGATGAGTTGTCTTAGTCCAGTCACTTGTCCAATCAGATGAGGTCGTGCAGATGGCATCATCAACGGTCCACCCAAAAATCAGCATGCAGTTACACCACATCATCAAGCAGTTCCTAGATTTAGGAAATTTGTTAAGCTAGTTAGGCTAAAAATAGATTTATCATGTCTTAGTCATTAATGACAGGATCGTTTGTAATTTGAGTTATAAATACTTCAACTTTTGAGGTATTGAGGGTTGTTGATCTTCACACCCTGAAGCTATCAGACTGTAATATTTTTGAAGAGATCTTCCGTTAATAAAAAGGAGGCACTTTTACAAGATTCTTGCGTGTATTCACTGATGATGTTTTTCTCTCTAATTTGAATGTTATTCTTGCTTTGTCATCATTTTTTTTTCTGAATCTAATCTTTAAGAGTAACGAATGTTGCAGGATTTATATCGTATACCCTGTTTCTGACTCGAAATATTTTAGTGTTTTATCTTCTGGTGTTTTCAATAAAGAAATTTTTAACTGCTTCTTTGTTGAAATTATCTTTCTCATTTTTTTTGTTGTTCATCATTTAAGCTACTAAATAATCCAGTGATTATATTATCTCGCCCTGTGAAATTTTTCCCTTTGTGTTTCTGGTTTGTATTTCATATTTTACTCAAGACACAGACCCCATAGCCCAATGGATGTGTAGACTGTCTCAACCAACTCTACAAACATGACAGCAAAAAACCAACTTATTTACTTACCTATCCTAATACTTGAAATTTGAAACATAGCCAAATCTTATAGAGAGATCCCTCTCTGAAGTTGGAAGGGATGGATCCCAACTTCAAAAGAAGTTGGATAAAGTTACATTTTGTGGATTTCTTCTGTGTCAACCTCTTGTAAATTTACAGAGTGCTAACAGGGTCGAACACATCCCCTTCTTTGTCTTTTAGGTGGTCTTGAGAGGTCGATTTCTTTGGTGCATTTTTTTTTTGGCTAGGGCTTACCTTAGTCATCATTTTGGAGCTTCTATGACGTAGAGATTATCAGATAGATAAAAAGCAGAGGTCGAGACAGTCTGAATTACCTTTTTTGGTGGTCAAAGAAGGCGTGTATAGATTGCTTTCAGGGTTCATGGGTTCAACTTAGGCGTCAGTCTCTGATTATGCAACAATTATGATAATGAACAATTAAAAATCCCTTTTAGCCCCTTTTATATAATTGATAACCATGTGTCACCTTCTCATTCACTGGATCTTTCAAATTTGAGGACGGACACAATTTTGAGTGACGTCATTGATAATGATGACATAAACAATGTATGACGACCACGTGGCAGCATGTTGTTGGTCCAGGTGGCTTTCTATGTGGAATCTTTTTCAAGGAAGGGTGGCACCTGATTGGGCCACATGTCTCCTAGTCAGAATGACTCATTATCATCTATATGCACGAAGGAGTGGATCCATTTATAGATGTCGTCCCCTTATTTGGCCATGTAGGTGTAAATGTGGGAGGTGAGGTGTCCAAATATCAACTCTGTCAGAGTCCTTAGGTGCCCCATCATCATATAGATAGGAATCGACTTGAATGCGGTAGAGTGGTTTTCTAGAAAACCACTAGTGGTATCACATGCTCGATCGGGTGGTTTTCCCAATCCCTTGAGTGATGAAAAACTAATCAATTGTCGTTGTTATTGGACTCAGTAGATTTTTATTGCCATTGATGTCAACAGTATGACAGTATGCAAAGTTTATGGAAAATAGTATATGTAGAAATTATGTCAAACAGTTAGCAGAGAATGAAAATGTCAAACAATATGTAGAGATTCAAGCTCAGAAGGAACGACATTAATCGAAGCTCAAAAGGGAGAGCGCATTGTAGAAATGATATCGAGATCAAAATACCCACAGGCAAACTCCAAAAGATTTAAGGAAGAATCTTGTTTGTTGAGATAGTTTTTAGGAGTAATCGCAACCATGAGATCAGTTAGAGCCACTGATCAAAGCCAAGTCAAAGTATAGCATAAGTTTCAGGACATTGGAGACAAGGCACGAAGTCCCTGATTAAAGGAGAACCATTAGATAGCATCAAGAAAGATCTTAGCCATTGGATTAAAGATGAGTAGAACTGGTCAACTTCGGTGCTGACCACTTCGGTGAAAAGGAGTTCTAATTGAACCAGACTTTTTGAAGCCCGAATTCATGAAGAAACGCCAACAGTCTAATCTAAGGAACACTTCAGGAAATATCTCGACCGTTGGATCGATTAAAGTGGAAGGATAGGATAAGAAAGGCAAAAGGCTCAAGATCCTGAATATCTAAATTCCTGACAACTGTTGGATAATTTTAAAGAAGGAACATTAGATGAAGTCAAGTTACTCGAGGATTATTCTTCTAGGAATCTCACTCCGAGAGAATTGGAAAGTGGGAAAAAGAGAATAAACCTGAAGTCCCGAAGGCTGAAATGAATATGGAACATTGATCTAGAACCGATCACAGTAGTTGGATGTATCCAAGTGGAAGGATAGTGTAAACACTTCCATGTTGACCACTTCGATGCTGACCAACTTTGGTGAAAATTGGAGCAACAATTACCTAGACCTCTGAAGCCCCGAAGTCCTGAAGTCATGAACTTACGTCAATCATCGGATCAGAGGAAGAGCAGGAAAATCCTGTCAACCGTTGATCTATTCAGACCGCACCAAGGATGAAACTGGTCAACTCCGGCGCTGACCACTTCAGAGAAAAAGAGACTAGAACAAGTGTACCCGAAAGTCGAAGCCATGAAGTCACGAAAAACGTTGATCTAGAGTGAAATATGATAGTCGTCATATCATAGTTGCATAGCAGCAGTCAACTCTGGCGTTGACCACTCTAGAGAAAAGAAGCCAAGAACAGGTAATATTACCCGAAGGCCAAAGCCCCGAAGTCACGTCAACCGTTGATCTAGAGTAAAACATGAGAATTGTCAAATCACAAGGAGACGGTCAACTTCGGTGCTGACCACTTCAACGGAAAAGGGTTTAGAACATGTAAGTTCACCCGAAGGCCGGAGTTTTAAAGTCACGAAGTAAGACACGTGGTACACACAGTAAGAGCCCACATCGGCAAGGACACGTGGAGTAATCAAATGATGACAAGTGTCAATGTCCAGTTGGCATTTTAGGTATGCATAATTCATGAATCTAAGTGACACGTGGAAGCCACTCGACTAGTGCCACATTAGAAATGATGTCAGCAAGCCATGTCACTTTGCGAGTATGCCCTTTGGGGATATCCAGTTCCTCCTAACAGCAACTACCCAAAGCACCAAAGAGTGAAGTCATGAACTAACGCTGGTCATAGATCTAATATCCTCCAAGATGAATCATGATCGTTAGATCAAGTGTAGTGGAAAGATAGAGTAAGCATGAATCACAAAGTAATGCTAACCGTTGATCTACTCCGGGAGCATTCTCGACCATTAGATCAAGCGCAGTGGAAGGATAGCGTAAGGTGTACTAAACAACTGACAACAAATGGTCACCACATCTTTATGACTTATTTGGTAGGTAAACACCCCAAAGGGATTGAACTAACTCGGAGTTCTAGTAACCCAGAGTCCCGGAGAGCCAAAGCTCCGAAGTAAGATCCGACCATCCATCGAGAAGGAAGATTCACGGTCGAGATCCTAACAAGTGCACAATGAGAAGACCATTAACAAAATGTCTTGTTGAGGTTGCATAGACCGTCCACTCAACCACAGATTAAGACAGAACCGTCTGATCTATGAGTAAATAGATAATATGTACTTCAGTGAAATTTGGTCTGGAAGAGTTCGAAGACTACAAAGGTTAGAGTCTTGAAACGCCGAAGTTTCGAAATGAACGAAAACCGTTCATCATGCAAATAAAACACGATCGTCCAATATAATATACGCACTTTGGCGAAATGCACTCTAGAAGGTTGAATGATTGCAAAGGTTGGAAGTCCCAAAGGACGAAGTTACGAAGTAATGATAGTTGTCCATCTCAACATGCAATTAATACGTGATCATTGATCTTGATAAGTGATTAAGCACTTTTTTGGCTTAGCACCTGGTCACCACCTGTGGTCATATGGAATAGAGGTCCTGAAGAGTTTTTGTGTGAAATTTAACACACAGAATGAGAAATTTATCTCAGTCAAGAAGGAATGTTAAACCAGATAGGATCTGAACGTTGTCATGATTTATCTTAAGTAATTCAATACATGTTTAATATCCCCCACCCCTAATGAATAGGTCCGAAGAGACTCATTAGTCTATCCATCCCCACTAGACTATAGTCTCATGCATAATGGGGACAAAGTCAACTAGAAGACACTTCCTAAACACAACTTTATATTACTGAGTTGACTTTGTGTGAAAAAGGGTAACTCAACAAAAGAAAAGACTTAATTAACCCCTAGGGAGTTATAAAAGAAAGGGCAGGGAACACTTCTAAGGCATTCTGGATTATTATCTTATTTTGCATTGGAGCTCTTGAAAACAGGGAGTTTTGAGGGTTTTGAGTCTAAAACCCTAGAGATCAACTCGGTGGTGAAATATCCCACCTTCCTTGATCCAAGGTTGGTCCCAGAGGTGAAATAATCCTCCCACGCCATTCTACAGTGTTGCAGGGGTCTGATCTAGTGGCAAAGGAAAGCTAATGCGCAACCTAGGGGGTTTCCAGCAAGGAGGGCACACCACATTGAGGATTTTAGCTCGATCTGAGGAAAGAAAGGGGCTTCTTGGCAAAGGAGCATCTGGTTTTTCTTCATATGGTCCCTAGCATCATTTCTAGTCTATTATGGAGGAGGTTATCCCAACAGTTTATTTCCTGGAGCTTGGCATGACTTGGAGGAGAGAGGGGCACACTGGAAGAAGATGTTTCCTTTATTTGATGGCCCAGATCTTCATATATCATCTTGAGATTTCACCAGGTTGTTTGTATTGGCCTGATCTATCATTCTGGATATTTTGGTGGCAGTTGAAAGCTCCTAGAGGTGAGGATGAAATCTAGGTGATTCAGTCAACGAGGGGGGCGCAAACTAGTTGAGGGTTTGCTCAGTTGGAGGGGAAGAAATCCACCTTTCAGCTTGAAACATGGTCAAGGGGATTCTATTAGCCCTATCTACATTCTAGGAAAGTTTGGAGGCAATTGGAGCACAGGAAGAGGAGGGTTGAAACTTAGGGGTTCATCAACAGCCAGGACAATGCGCAACTCAGCTAGTTAGAGGGGTTTTGCAGCATATTGGATCAGGATCTCTTGCAGCTGTTGGCCTTTGTAGGCTTGGAAATTCTCTTTAGGAAGCCTTTGGGAGGCTATTATCATTGTATTTCTTATTATTGTATCGGCTGGCAACCCATCTTTGATATTATTGGGGTTTTCTTCCAGATCTGCAAATCTCTTGTTCAAGGATCTATCTACTATCTAAATAAAGGTCAGATCTGACATTATTGGTCTTATACTGGTGTTCTTTATTGTATCTTGTCTTGTTTATGTTATATGCTTCATATCTATTGTCACATTGCTTAATCAACATCAAATAAACCCTAATGCGCAACTCCATGAGTAAACCTGCAAACACATAGGTAAACATACAAACAGTGAGTTGTTAGTGTTCCAAGTAAAAAATTTGGCTTGGGAACATTACAGTTGTATCAGAGCATTGATCCTCCCATCTTGTGGGGATTAGCGCATGCAGAATTTTTGTGGTATTTACATGGGCAGACACAAGAAGAAGACATGTGAAATAGAGGGAGAGATGGAGGGTTCAGGTGAGGACAGTGAGCCACATATTCTAGCAGGTTTTGCCAAGGAGTTACAACACTCCATAAATCAAACACAAAGTACCCTTGTACATCATCTATAGGAAAACCAAGAAATTGTGCACAGGGGACAAATTGAAATGATAGAGACTCTAGAAAGATTGAATGCCAACTAGGAGAGGCTTGTGCAACTCCTATTACAGATGACCCATGCAGGAAAGGGACCAGAAATTTATGCAAATAGGGAAGCTAGTGGTTCTCAAGGGGGAACAAGACCTCATCAGGAGCATAGCCCTCACTATCACACCGAGGGAGAGATTTATGGAGGTGGAGCCTCTCAAGGGCCAACACAAAGTAGGGACACCCCTATACCCTATCTACCTACATTCTTGGAT
>CBVK0101188169.1:0-23046 GCA_900067695.1 Picea abies | reverse complement strand
TTATTTAAGATAACATAGTTTTCCAGTATGGGCGTAAATAAAGTGTTTCAATGTCTACCTTATGAAAATTTCTTTAAAAAGTCGACTTTAAATATTTATTGAAGGATTTTTGAAATTTTGATTTTTAAGTGGGAGAAGGTGTCCTAGATTATCTTGATGTTTTCATTAGCTTAGTCATTGGGACTTGTTGTTTTGGGAGTGGATGTAGACACCTCCTTGTTCCTCAGAACAGTCGCCAGCCCTGAGACCTTAAATGGTCAAAATCGATGGGAACCTGGGCTTGAGCGTTGCTTATGTGTCCTGGAGGTCCTAACCATTGCAGGGTAGGACGGGCGGGTAGTCAGCCTTATTTTCACTCAGTTGATTGTCATTCATTGCTTCCAGAGGCTTGATGTGCATCTTAGGTTGTTGTGTTGTTGTCACAATTGCATGTGTCATGTTCGTCATCGTGTTGCGACGCAGAGTATAAATGTCTTTATTACCCTATACACACGTACACACAAAAAAAAAATTGCACTTGTTATGAGAGGTTTATGTTATGACGAAACAGGTGGTTTGTTACATATGGTATCAGAGCCAGTTCAACTCGCAACTTGGGATCGCTGCAACTTTTGTTGATGTGATTTGATTATACTATTGCTAATCAAGTTGACTTGTGTGCGTGCAGGTAATCATGGTTAGAGGATTCCACAGAGGAAGATGACGAGGTGCTACGGGAGGAGGTGGAATGCCTCCAGTAGAATCCATTCCTGTGGGGTCTAATCCCCAGGGAGATGAGAAGGTTCTCACACAGGAGCAGATAGCAGTTGGTGATGTAGTCGGAATGATGATATCCTTCCAGTGCATGTCCGAGGCACTGATCAACCAATTGGACAGAGATGAGGCTAGGGTGTCGGCACCCACTGAGGTTCAACCGCGTGCTCCGGTCGGTATTGGTAGCATTCACCGTGAACTCGAGAAGGTCAAATTTCTCAAGTTCTTTAGTGCCCTGAATGACGGAGTCGCTGAGGCATGGTTGGAGAATATGGCGATGTGCTTCGTACTTCATGATTATACCTCCAACATGAAGGTCCACATGGTGGTCTTTCAATTGAAGGGGAGCTATCTTCTATGGTGGAAGACACTCCTACTGGAGCTGAACATGGCCATCGAAGATGTGTCATGGGAACTATTCAAGGAACGGTTCCGAGAGAGGTACCTTTTAGAGGAATTCATTGAGCGTCATCTCAATGAGTTCAACGCCTTACGACAAGTAGGTCATACGGTGAATGAGTACGAGGTCCATTTTATGGAGTTGCTCCGGTATGCTCCACACCTAAAAACTGAGAAACTTAAGGTCAACAGGTTCTTGTTCGGCCTTAACGACAGCCTACATGAAAAGGTTAGGATTTTTATGCCTCAGAACTTGCATGATGCCATCGAGAAGGCCCTCACAGTAGAGGAGGATCTTATCAACAGGGGTCAGAGTAGGACTCCAGCAAGACCAGCAGGGCAGGTGTCATCTGGAGCACAACAACATAAGACACCATCCAAACATATTTCGAGATATCGTGGCTTCCAGAGGGGATCCACTTTCACTACACCTCAAAAACCAACACCTCAATAGCAGACACCTTATCAAGGACCACAACATTAGCAGCAGCATCGACCACAACAACAACAATTTAGGCTTGTTCAGTAGTACAGACCAAGGTTCCAGGCTGGTGGGTCGTCATCTTCTACTTCGGGTACTAGGACTACTGGGATGAAGAAGGGGTGTTGGACGTGTGGGGAGCCACACTACCAGCGCAACTTCCCTGTGGAGAGGACCAGAGAATTCAAATCAGTCGAACCCACTACTGTGGGAGATATGGGCAAGGCCCATCGGATTCATGCAGTGGTGAATAACTTCCAGGAAGAGCACGAGTCGACTGTGCTCGAATGACAGGTACCGTTGCTGGCCAGAACCATAGTATTTTGATAGATCCTGGTGCTACCGAGAGTTTCATTTCTGGTGCAGTGCTAAAAAGGATTAAGGTAAAGGTAGTCGAATAGGATGAGTTTAGTTTCATAGAGATTGCTTTGGGAGCCAAAAAAGAGGTTGGAGGAAAGGTTACAGGATGTATCCTTAACTTGGAAGAGTTTGTCACCAGGGCCAACCTGTATGTCACGATCTTAGGATCTTATGATGTCGTGATTGGTATAGACTGGTTGGAATCACATGAGGCGATACTCAACTGTAATATGAAATGGTTGAGCTTGGTCAATGATGAGGGACATAGATGTGTGATTGTAGGCTGGAACCAGGGAGTTTCCCTGGGTTTCATCTCTTCCTTGCAACTTCAGAAGAGCATGCGCAAGGGGTGGAAGCTTTATACAATCCTTGAATTAAACGAGAAGGGAGTAGCGGAAGTTCTAGAACACCTTCTGGTGGTGAGAGATTTTGCAGACGTATTTCCAGAGGAGTTACCTGGGATACCTCCGAAGAGGGAATTGGAGTTTACCATAGATCTAAAACTGGGGACTTAACCGATAGCAAGAACACCTTATCGAATGTCGACTCCGGAGTTACAAGAGTTGAAAATGAAACTAAAGGAGTTGTTGGACCTGAGTTTGATACGTGCTAGTGTGTCTCCATAGGGTGCACCTGTTATTTTCATACAAAAGAAGGATGGATCGTGGAGGGTTTGCATTGACTACCGTCAACTGAACAAGGCTAGTATCAAGAATCAATATCCATTGTTGAGAATTAATGATCTGTTTGATCAAATGAAGGGTGTGACGATGTTCTCCAAGATCAATTTGTGATCAGGGTATCACTAGTTACAGATCAAGGAGGATGCCATTCCTAAGACCGCCTTTAAGATGAGGTTTGGACATTATGAGTTTACTATTTTACCGTTTGGATTGACAAATGCCCCAGGGGTATTTATGAGTTTGATGAACGGGGTGTTCCATGAGTACTTGGACAAGTTCATCCAAGTGTTCATTGATGATATTTTGATTTACTCTCGGACGACGGAGGAGCATGACGAGAACTTGCACATGGTACTACAGTGTCTACGAGAGCACAAATTGTCTGGAAAGTTGTTTGAATGCTCTTTTTATCAATCAAAGATTCACTACTTAGGGCATGTCATCTCCGACGAAGGCATTGCCATGGATCCAGCCAAGGTCAAGGCTATTATGGAAGAATTGCCTGCACCGACGAATGTCCCAGAAGTGCGTAGCTTCATGGGTTTAGCAGGATATTATCGGCGGTTCGTCGAGGGATTTTCGAAGATAGCAAATCCGATCATGTTGTTGCAGAAGAAGAAGAAGAATTTTGTTTGGACCGAGAAATGCACAGAAGCGTTTCGGAGGCTCAAGGAATTGTTGACAACCACACCAATAATAAAGGTCCCTGACATGGACACGGACTTCTTGGTATGCACTGACGCATCCAAGGAAGGATTAGGCGGAGTCTTGATGCAAGACAGATGAGTGATTGCTTACATTTTGAGGAAACTGAGAAGGCATGAGAAGAACTATACGATGCACGATTTGGATTTATTATCCATCATATATGCCTTGAAGGTTTGGAGACACTACCTTGTTGGACAAAAATTTGAACTAAAGACTGACCATTGTGGACTACAACACATATTTACGCAAAGTGACGTGAATGTGCGACAAATATGTTGGTTGGAATTGCTTAGCGAGTATGAATTTGAGATTACTTACATAAAAGGAATAGTGAACCAAGTGGTGAATGCATTGAGTTGGAGACCACGCATCTTTTCAGTGTTTTCTCTTCAGACAAATCTACGTGAAAATATTCTAACTTTACAACGTGACGATCACTGGTACAAAGAGGTCAAGGGTTTTATAGGACAAAACACAATGATGGTACCATGATTTGAAGGATTTTTGTTTGATAGCGACGGATTATTAAGGTTTAAAAATTGGATCTATGTACCACCAAATGATGAGTTGATGATGTTGATCATAAGCAAGGGTCATAGAGCAGTATACCTAGCTCATCCAGGAGTCACGAAGATGAGGGAAGACCTTAAAACCTTATTCTTCTAAGAGGGAATGAAGGCTGACATAGTCAACTATGTGGCCAGATGTCTAGAATGTCAGCAGGTAAAGGCTGAACATAGACCCAGCAGGATTAATACAACCACATGCCATTCCAGAATCGAAATGGGAGGTTATTTCAATGGATTTTATTGTTGGATTGTCACTGATGACAAGGAGACATGACTCGATTTTCATAGTAGTAGACACTCTGATGAAGAGTGCTCAATTTATTCATGTGCGTACGAAGTATCAGGCACATGACATAGCTAGAGTTTTCATTAGTGAGATTGTGAGGTTGCATGGCGTGCCTAAGAGGATTATATCTGATCAAGGATTGGTGTTTACCGAATGATTTTGGATGAGTTTCCAAGAGGCCTTGGGAACCCAACTTAAATTTAGTACTGTGTATCACCCGAAGACTGACGGATAGATTGAACGAACAAACCAAACCTTGGAGGACATGTTGTGCATGTACTTGATGGACCAACAAAAGAGTTCGGAGGAATTCTTGCCACTAGTGGAGTTCTCTTACAACAACAGTTACCAGAGAACAATTAAGATGGCGCCTTTCGAGTTTCTCTACGGGCAACTGTGTCGGACGCCCTTGAGTTGGGATCAGCTTGAGGATAGGGTCCTGGTGGGACCAGAAGCGATCCAAGAAATTGAAGAGAAAATACAAAGAATAAGACAAAGGATTAAAGAAGCACAGGATCAACAAAAGAGTTATGTCGATGTACACCATGTCAACCGTAGTTACGAGGTCAGCGATCGAGTCTTCTTGCGGGTTAAACCACATAAGAGTTCGATCAAGTTTGGAAAGGGAGCTAAAATCTCTCCTAGGTTCGTGGGACCCTTCGAGATTGTGGAGAGAAAGGGGCCCGTGGCCTATCAACTAGCCTTGCCTGATTCCTTGAGGAATATGCACAATGTTTTTCATGTATCTATTTTGAGACATTATATTAGTGATCCTACACAAGTTATTTACATGAGTTCCTTGTAGGTATCGGACGAGGGGGTTCTCATGGCTGAGATGGTCTAAATCTTAGATCATCACATTTGACAACTACAATGTCGAATGGTAGATCAGGGCAAGGTCCAGTGGGACAATTATAGTCCGCACTCGGCGGCCTAGGAGGATGCATATGATATGCACTAGCTGTTTCCATTTTTGTTTAATAGATAGACATATGATACTATGATATACTTTATTTCGGCATTATACTGTGAAACTTCTGAACAAAATTTAGACCAATAGGGGGTGTATGTAACATCTCGCTCTAGCACACAGAGAGAACTTATTCTTTGAGGACACTTGCTCGCAAGTGATCCATATTTTATGCAATTAAAACTTTTGATTTTAATTATGATGTGTTATGGGTTGATGACATGTTGTTTTACTACATTGACATAGATAGGTGCTATTGACTCGATTTTACTGAGTGTGCATGATTTTGGAACTTGGGGATGCAAAGGCATCGATGGAACCCCTTGGACTCCGAATTGAGTCAGGGAGTGTGCCATTGGGGTTTGATTGTTTTACTGTGATATTAGTGCATCTGACTAGGTGATATGATATGGATATGTTCTTACATGATTTGTTGATGATGCAGGTTGACGATAGTTTGCCAACCAGACTCACATATGGAGTAAAGGGGTCACACACGACTACCAAAGATGTTGAGGGAGAGGTGTGGACAACAACTCTGCCACAGCCTACTAGCACTCCCACTGTGGCTTGAACTGTAGGTAAACGATTACCTAGTTCAAGAGGACAGGCGATGCCGTGAGGGCAGACTGTGACAGTCACTCACAATGATTCTAAGGGGCATGCAATAAGGAGGGGGCTTTATTCCTGAGAGGCCCTTAGTCTCCCACAAGTTCACCTGGTGGGGTGTTGATTCTAGGGGTTAGTGATGTCTACCAAATCAGTCAAGAGGAGAGTGGCACCCTTGGAACACGTAGTGCATCTTGAAAGGCACATCGCGCGATGGAAACATATTAATGCAAGTGGCACCCTTGGAGCATGTAGTGCATCCTGAAGGGCATGTCACGCAAAGGAACAGATGAGGCAAGTGACACCCTTGGAGCACCTAGTGCATCCTGAAGGGCACGTCGCGCTGATAATGATAGAGGGATGAACCTAGATGGCCCTAAGACAAATAACATGTTAAGAAATTTTAAAACAATTTCCCTAATTAAATGTCGCCCAGTACAAAATCTAAGTTCTAGCCCAGTACAAAATCTAAGTTCTAAGTCTAAAATTACGCTAAGGGTAAAATTTTTTCTACCTTTAAAAAAAAAAATAGATAAAATAAAATAAAATAATAAAATTTAAAATAAAAACCACTCAAATAATAATGATGATCTTCATAAAAAAATTTAACATGAAGGGGGTAAAAAATTAAATTATTCATAAGAAATAAAATCTGTGGATATAAAATGTAAAGAGGGAATTAATTATTTTATCTTGTTATAATTTAAAAAGATACTAAATTAATGATATAAGGGAAAAGGGGTTAAATTCCACACCTTCCTTTTTGATTTCTAACTAAAATCGGAAAGAGGGAAAATCAAAAAATAGGAAACTAGGGAAAAGAGGTAACATAAAAAGGAAAAAGGGGAACTTAAGGGAAAAAGCGGGAAGTCAACTTAGTAAAGAATCTACATTTAAGAGCTTTCTAATTTTAAACTGAATTAGCAATTTCATAATAGGGAAATCCTTTAAAACCTGTAAGGGAATTTAGGGACACCTAGGAGTGATTATAAGAGTAACTGTAGGTGGGTGAGGGAAATAAAGATAATTACTTAATTAAAGAAATTAATTTATGGAGGAATGTAGGGGATGGGGGACACCTGTACGAAGAGGAAATTTTAGAAATTTATTTTTAAAACTTTAATTAAATGAGATTTTAGGAAAGAAAGGAAGTTCAAAACTCTATAAAATATAGGAAGGAGAATGATGAAGGATCATTTTTTGTTTGCATAACGTTACGCTATAGAAATATCATCTTGACTGGTTTACTTGTGGGAGTTGGGATACCCAACTCGAAGAGGGGTGGTAGTTTGGCCTTGCGAGGTGAGTTGGGAGCAAGATGAAACCTCTGGATAGTGTGTGTGGCACTTTTGCGGCTCGAGGGGCTAAGGGTAAAGAAGAGTACCCCTAGCATTGGGTAGGAGGTACTAGTGAGGTCTCGACGGTCTACAAGCAGTAGTTGCACGGAGCGCGCGAACGACACTTGGAGTAGTCGAACAGGCAATGGTACGCTCTTCATTTTTTTATGGTAGAATGTATGAGGACTTATGCTGGAATCTGCTTAATTAATGGAAAAGTAAATTGAATTTTTTTTTTTGTGACTGGAACCTTCCTTAGCTTAGCTAGATGGTTATTGACTACCATGGACTTCGTTTCCCCACCTTCCAGTATGATCCCCTGCCTATGGTTTATTTTGCTTCCTTGTTGTTTATTTTTGTGCTTTGACTGATAGAATCCCTGCGATCCCTTCGAATAGTATCCTTATGGCCCGAGCGTTCTCTTACTGTTGTCAACATCTTTATGTTGGTATCCTGAGATGTGAAAAGCATTCAACTGCTATCTGCATTGGTTTCATGTAGATTGACTTGTTTTATTCTGCTGCGTTGTCATTATGTAATGGAGGTAAAAAAACAAAACCTTACCTCTGTGATGGAAATTTTGTAACTGATGTAAAACATACATATTACCTCTGCTATTTAACAGTTATTGGATGAAAAAGGGGGCATTACTTATGCGTTGTCACTTGTAATGGAGGGTTCAGGCTCTGCACCTTCCCTTTCCCCCCAGGTTTTGGGACTGCCACGAATGTTGGAAGTGGGGTGAATCTAGATCAGATTCAACTGATGGTTTGTTACACTAAGGATTACGTGTTTTTACCTTCTGCATGACTGACATCCTTGTTGTTTGAGCCTTGTCTCGTGGCTAACAAAAATCCTTAGGTTTGATAGCATTACTGTTGAGCGTGCATGTGTCCCATGCGAATTTAAGGGCAATTTGATAGGCATTGTACAAGAAACCTCCCCCTACGGCGATTGCGTGAGATCAGATTCAACTTATGGTTTGTTACGTTGGGTATTACGTGTTTTTACCTTCTGCATGACTGGCATTCTTGTCGTTTGAGCCTTATCTCATGGTTAACAGAAATCCTTAGGTGCAATAGCATTACTGTTGAGCATGCATGTGTCCCGTGCGAATTTAAGGGTAGTTCAATAGGCACTGCACAAGCAACCCCCCCCTATGGTGATTGCGTGACGTCCTGATGGTGGCCGCAAGGTCTGAATGATAGTAAATTTTAAACTAATGAAGTAACAGTGTGAACAATAGTAAAACGTTTAATTGTTAGTTGAAACGATAGTGGAAATAATAGTTGTTTCGTAGATTTTTTTTTTAAATGGCAGTTATGCCAATGACCGTCAATTTTTATCTCAGCCTTAACTTTTAGACAACCGTAATTATAGTTATAATTGGAATACTGCAATGGCAGTGTTTTTTTAGTTTTCATGTTGGGACATAATAAATTACTCCAGGTCCTTTTAAGTCAACTGTTTTTTTTTATATTCATATTCTTAAGGGATGTATAAGTTCTGGATTTTCGTTGAAGCGAGATTTGAATTTATGCTTATATTTAGATTTTAATTATGGGAGCACTAAGGTGTAACTATGTGTAGGATGTGACTTGTATGGATTAGGCATTGCTGTGATCTACCTTACCTGACAACTTATGTGCTGGACCATTAATTTTACAACATTCCTCCATTACTTGTTTAGCTTGTGATAGTTAACTCACAATTATATCATGCATGTATCATCTGTGGTTTCAATTTATTAAATGAAAGTGATATAATATGTTTAATGTAGAAACATCATTTCTAGATGTCTATCCTCTAATAAATTTAGTTTTACCGTTGATTGTGATACCAATGTTCGTCCTAAGTAAAATACTTTGGTTATCTTTACATATTATTAAAAAGGATATAAGATTTTATTGGAGGTGAGATTTCAAGTTTAAGTTATCATTAGATTCTAATGTCAGATATGTCAATTTTTATGTTAATTAAATTACCTTTTTAATTATTTTGAAAACCTTTAAGATTTGGATTTTTGTAGTCAAAGTTATACCTTCATTAGCTAATTCCTTCAGTAGATTCCCTTACTGTAACAATTAGAGTGTAAGTGTGTATAATATGCTACTTTATTTAAGATAACATAGTTTTCCAGTATGGGCGTAAATAAAGTGTTTCAATGTCTACCTTATGCAAATTTCTTTAAAAAGTCGACTTTAAATATTTCTTGAAGAATTTCTGAAATTTTGATTTTTAAGTGGGAGAAGGTGTCCTCGACGATCTTGATGTTTTCATTAGCTTATTCATTGGGAATTGTTTTTTTGGGAGGGGATGTAGACACCTCCTTTTTCCTCAGAATAGTCGCCAGCCCTGAGACCTTAAATGGTCAGAATCGATGGGAACTTGGGCTTGAGCATTGCTTATGTGTCCTGGAGGTCCTAACCATTGCAGAGTAGGATGAGCGGATAGTCAACCTTATTTTTTATCAGTTGATTGTCATTCATTGCCTCCGGAGGCTTGATGTGCATCTTAGGTTGTTGTGTTGTTGTCGCATATGCATGCCTCATGTTCCTCATCGTGTTGTAATGCAGAGTATAAATGTTTTTATTACCCTGTACACATGCACACACAAAAAAAAAATTGCACTTGTTATGAGAGGTTTATGTCGTGACGAAACAAGCGGTTCATTACAAAAAACTTCTTCTGCTGACATTGCATCTAAGTCTGCATCTATTTTATCAACAAATGTGGCCCAAGAATTGGCTTCTGCTCGTTGACGCTTCATGCCAACATCAACACCATAAAACACAACTTCCAAATTTTCCCCGATTGCAGTCCTGGCGTCTTTGCCAACTTCAGATGTAGACTGAAACTCTGAAAGTGATGCAAATGCCCCTTTTGGGTGAGGTACTAAAGGTTGTGGAGGCCTCGACATTTCTGCTCTTCTATATGCCCCTCTGCGATCATATGTACGCCCTTTACCAGTCCCATAATATTTGGACGATAGACTAGTATAATCCGGGTGCATGTGCAAGAAAAACTCCGCAAAAAAGTGTCTTGCAAAATAGTGTGGAACCTCATCGTTCCATGGAAATTTCCCATATGTGGCCAAAAATCTGTTATACAGATGTCAGGCAAAATTGGCTTCCATATAATATTACACCTTCAACATTTTCCTCTTTGGTCCCTCTTTGAAATTGAACATGGAGATGGAATCTTCTTTTGAAACTTTATTTTTTACTGTCTCCCATTTATCAGGACCCATCACCTCTGACTTTCACCACCTCATTAGATCGAAAAAATTGTTCGTGGTTGGCCCCATCTTCTGATATGCATCCATAAAGTTTTCCAGTGAATGCAAAGCAATTTTTAAACTTTATTTGCTCTCCAAAGGAAGTTCCAAGACTGCCAAATCATTTTCCAACCTCTTTTTAACACCTAAGCATCGCTCAAGTGTCATTGCGTCGGTATTCCCTTCCCAGGGAAATTCATCGCCAACTTCTGAAGGATAGGTGGATGCTGGTGTGTAATCTTTTGTTTCTTCATAACGCGACCTCCTAAATCCACCTTCACCCTCTGCACTAACATTTGAATATTTTTTACAACCACTCTCATTGTCGCCCCTTGCTCTAAATTGATTGCATACACACACATTTGAAAGTAACTTCGAGATTTAACCTCACATAAATTTAAATCCAACAAAATTCAACAAAAATAAACAAAATTTAAGAAACTTACCAGAAATATTCTCTGGTCTAGAGCTATTCCCTACATTCTCAGGTGTAGGAGTGTTGATGTGTGACCTATCTAATAAGGTTGCATCCATAACATTGGTTTGAGCAGGTTCTACAATTGATCTATTTACAGATTCGGTTGAAAATCTACTCTGATGAGATTGTGGGTGTTCACTCGGAGTCTCAGTTGAAGAAGGAGTTACTGCTCTTCCTTCTTGAGAATTCCTAGAGCATTTGCGAGGAATGTTTGAATAATCTCGTGTCAACATCATGACACAATATCTATCCACAATGCAAATTTTATCAAAACAAATCCAGAGATGTACATAAGTTCAAGCAATTAAAAATGCAGAGATAAATCAAAGTTTTAAACAATCAAGCCACATAGGTACTTTCTCATTAGAAGGCACAAATACTGGTCATTCAACCATGAATCAATCAACTAAAAGATAAGTAAGGGGTCCATAGACAGCATTGAAGATTCTTATCCTTCACTCATCATCCATGCACAAAAAGCAAGGCATTTGAATCTATAGGTCTTTAAACACCAAAGGGACGACCGTTGATTCGACTCCTAGCCGTTTGCTCAGGAACAGACTAATGACTAAAGGGATAAGTGACAGAAGATAAAACCACAAACTTTTCACAATAATAAAAAAAACCCACATATAGAAGTCATTGAAATTAGAAGTGGGGTTCTCCATGGGACTGTCATTCCACTAAGAGGTTTATGATTCACAATCCACATCAAAGAAAAAGACACAAAAAATAAACATTCATCCATGAATCAATCAACTAAAAGATAAGTAAGGGGTCCATAGACAACATGGCAGATTCTTATCCTTCACTCATCATCCATGCACATAAAAGCAGGGCATTTGAATCTATAGGTATTTAAACACTGAAGTGACGACCGTCGATTCGGCTCCTGGACGACTGCTCAAGCACAAACTGATGACTAAAGGGATAAGTGATAGAAGATAAAACCACAAACTTTTCACAATAATAAAAAAAAAACACAGATAGAAGTCATTGAATTTAGAAGTTGAGTTCGCCAAGGGACTACGATCCCACTCAGAAGTCTATCATTCACAATCCACATCAAAGAATAAGACGCAAAAACTAAACATTCATCCATGAATCAATTTGGCCAAGATTTTGGTGTCTTGGATTTCCTGACTAATGTTGAGGTGTGTGTGAGCCCATTCTTAATATTAGCTTCATGCTCTTTAATCCTTATTTGAAATGATCACCCAATTTCCCTGATGTAGTTTTTGCCGCAAGTGCATTCTACCTTATAGACCAATTATACTAACATTGGTCCATGGTATCCTTCACCGATATCATCTTTTATCTAATGGTTTCAAGGGGTTTAAAAGTGGCAATGATATCCTTTTTTATTAGAACCTTGGTGACCCTATTGGTGACCCCTTTGATGTAGGGAAGGTGGGGTATCTGACACGGTTGAGTTTCTCTAGAACGAGGCTCACCTCTTGTCCTAACCATGGATTTTATTATTGTAGCAGTGATATCCTCATTCATATAACCTATTCTCTTGAAAACCTTGGCAAGGTGATCTTTTTCCTATTCAAGGTGGTCTTCATCAAAGATATTAATGGCTCTTAGTGCTAGGATGTTCTGAACTCCTATATTTTAAGTGGGATGGTGATAATATATTGCATGAAAATAACTATATATATGAGTTTTATTCTTGTATACTTCATGCACATGGTTGCCATATTGATTCTTTTGAATTAGTACATCCAAAATGGGATGTTATTATTCTCCTCCAATTCCATAGTGAACTTAATGTCCTCTGAGATACAGTTAAGGTGCTCAAAGAATTTGTTCAACTTTTATTTTATGCGAGGCCATATCACATTAGTATCATATACATACCTTTTACATCTCTGGGGATTCATGGGGTATGAGTCCAATGCTCTTCTTTCAAAATTTTCCATAAAAATGTTGGCCACCATAGAGGACCCATTGCAATACCACGGAAATATGTTGAGGAAATATTGAAACTAGATTTAATATACACAAATATAAATCGGTCAAGACTCATATTAATGTAGGTGTAAAGTTATCTTTGGAACAATGTCCCAAGATAGAAGAAGAGGTACAGTACATGTCTCATGTTCTTATACAAGTGTTTTTAAATTTTTTATGTATGCCATTGTCTATACTAGACCGGACACTACCCATGCATTGGGAGGTTTGAGCAAATACATGTCAAAAATAGGGAAGGAAAATTTATCTATTTTAAAGAAGGGTGTCATATTTTTATGGAAGTTTAGATTATTCAATTTTCTACCAAGGAAGACCTATACCAAACAATGTGATAGACATGCAGGGTATTTTCAATGCAAACTAAGCTAGAGATAATGATTGAAGAAGGTATATAAGTGGATTCATTAAAAGTTCCCTATGGTTGGATCCACTAAAAAATGTATTAGAACATTTCTTTAATATTCCTTAAAATTTCCCTATGGTTGGATCCACAAAGACCGCATATAATCTAATGCATTAGAATCCCCAAAACAAAGAGTTTAATCTTCATAACCTCACACAAACTTGTTTTAATCACAACGAGGTGAAGGTTTTGCATGAACATGGATTATATGCCATTGCTTTAAACTTCCCATTAGCATTGTTTAAATGTCAGAGTTTTTATAATAATTCCTTTATTGTCATGTTAAATGGGATGGGATTGAGGGTTGTTTGTATTCCTAATATAAATTAAATTAAGATGAGGTGGAGCAAATGTAATTTTTCTATATTATATATTTGGATCACTTGAGAGATTTAAGTGCAGATTGTTGGATAGTTGTGGATATAGTTGAACTAAATACATAATTTTGAAATATTTTATGGTGACCTAAATTTACATAAAGGGACCTAATTTCACTATAAACTAAGGTATTTCCACTAAGGGATACATAAAGAGACCTAATTTTACTATTAACTAAGGTATTCCCACTAAGAGATTTATACCTAATTGTTACATAAAGGAACCATATTTCCACTAAAGGATTTCTTAACTATAAAGTCCCTAACTCCCTTGCTTTATATAGTTTCCCCATTAAGAGAATGACTAAAACTAGCTACCTAATGTACAAGCACAAGAGATTACTAAGATGAAAAAAAAATTGCTACCTATTTCTTAATGGGGGTCGGCATAAATATGCCAATTCTTGTCTAAATCATTTGAGAATGGAGAAGGAGATCACTCTGCATAACATTGATATACCATTAAAAATACTATTAAATAGAAATTCAATGAAATATCAATTTACTTATGAAGAGTTTTTGTTAACTAGAAGGTTGGGATAAAATGTTATTTCTAACATAAAAACTCCCATATGATATGGGTTTTCTTTAAAAAATGTTTCTACTATGAGTGGATATATCACTAGTGTTAGGTCACATGGCCCTCATAACGTTATGATTCCTTGTTTCCTCACATAGTTCCTACCATGTTTAAGTTATGCCTACATATCCAACACAAATCCAATAAGTTGTCAATTTGAAGTTATATTATATGAATATAAATATCATCAATAAGATAAACATTGAATAACTTTGGTCAATATGTCTGAAGTAATAAATGGGTATAATTTAATTAGTTCCCATCTAAGACTCTTTTATTTCTATAAATTAGACTACTTTATCATCCAAAATGAAGTATTTGTTATAACTATTCCTTTAATCAAAGGGCCTCTACAATTGGAAAAGACCACCAAAGTGGAAGACATTGGAAAGGACCACCAAAGTGGGAGACTGGTTCCTTTTTGAGCAGTTTACTACACAAGTAGGTCACTCATGTATTACACAGAGATGTGACCAAGACTCATGACAATATGTAGGACATGTGAAGCATAGGGGGAGATCTAATTGTACCCATTATCATTAGGTCTCACTAGATGGTTTCAATATGTTTTTTGTCAACCTAGTCCAAATATAAATGACTCTTGGCAATGAATATTTATTTCTCTTGTTATTAAATGAAGAACACAGAAAAATGCAAAACCAAGCGTGAATTACATAATCATGTTAATCATTGAGTTTTTTAATGAAATTTTTGTTTGAGACCATAACTAAGAGAGCATATATCATAGCTTGGCCAAACTCACTAACCTAAGGAATCTTGATAGCTTGGCTAATGACCATTACAAATTACCTAAAACAAAATCAATCTATGAATATATTGACTCATTATAGAAATACCAACATTAACAAAGTAATATAGATTTTCTATTCATGGAAAATATCTTGAATCTTAGTGTTGATTCTTTGTGTAAATGTTTGCTAGAAAACACTTTGAACCTAATCAATCTATGAATAGGTTGACTCATTATAAAAATACCAACATTAACAAAGTAATATAGATTTTCTATTAATGGAAAATATCTTGAATATTAGTGTTGATTCTTAGTGTAAATGTTTGCTAGCAAACACTTTGAACCTAGTTTTTAAGGATTTTGTCACTTGTGATCAGTTATTTTTAATAATATTTTTTTAAGACTCTTGTACACTTCGAAATTGTGTTAAAAAATGCGATGCACTCAAGAAATAATTGTTCCATATAAATATAGATTCTTGTTCTTGAACTACAATCATACAATATGACACTAGATTATTCTTTGTTAAGTACAATGCCATATTCACTCTTTGCAATTCATGTCCATCTTACTCATGGTTGTTTATATTTGATAACAAAATGAATTCTACCTTTTTACAAGATTGCTTTCAACTCTTTTCCTTTTCATTTAAAGAGCAACAATGCCACAATACTACTAAATTACACCAACACACAAAATTTTGTAAATATCAACATCCATAAAAATATATATATATATATTTGTATATACTACCAAAGATCTCAAATGATGAATAAATCCAAGGGATTTAGGAAAGTGTCATAAGGTATTTAATAAACTAGTAAAAATAGAGCTTCAAATGGAACTTTTTTCTTTACTAGTCAATGGAATGGATATGTTATTATGTGTGGAATTGTGTAAGAAGTAAAATAGTCAATTAGGTCAGAGGGCGACTAAGTAGGAAGTTTTGTTGGGAAGTTCTACTAGGAGATAACCGACCTAATATGGAAGTGATATATTTACTAAACTTAAAGATCACATTGAGATAATTAATGGAAATAATGGATGCATGTTTCTAGAACATGTCAACAAAAACCTAAAAGGTTCTAAAGAATGTTTATTGGTCAATTATTCATGTAGTATGGTCTATGAGTAGTTGAATGGTTGAGGACTAAGTTGATTGGGGTTCTTGTTAGAATAGCACTCAACGTTACCATGGAATAGATCAATCCTAATGGTTTCTTTGAGGGTGCATATATTAACCTCAATGAATTGACAAAATGTACAATGGATTACAAGATCAAAAGCAACATGTGTATGGTGCATCGACAATAACTCTTGAACCAATTCATTTTCATTAGGAAGTGGGCATCAAATGACATGTAGAAGTTGAATTGATTGTTCAAGTGGCATGTAAAGAAGAGGAACGGTTGTAACTATCTCTTAGAGATGGGCCATAAGAATATAAATTTCTAGAGATTGAGAGAGGGAGGTACAAAGTTTGAAGATTACAAATGAGAAAGGATGCAATTATAGGTTTCTACAATTGGAAAAGACCGCCAAAGTGGAAGATATTGAAAAAGACCACCAAAGTGGGAGACTGTTTACTTTTTGAGTAGTTTACTACACAAGTAGGTCACTCATGTCTTACAAAAATCCAATAAGTTGTCAATTTGAAGTTATGTTATATGAATATAAATATCATCAATAAGATAAGAATTCAATAACTTTGGTCAATATGTGTGAAGTAATAAATGAGTATAATAATTAGTTCCCATCTAAGACTCTTTTATTTCTATAAATTAGACTTTATCATCCAAAATGAAGTATTCATTATAACTATTCCTTTAGTCAAAGGGTCTCTACAATTGGAAAAGACCACCAAAGTGGAAGACATTGGAAAAGACAACCAAAGTGGGAGACTGATTCCTTTTTTAGCAATTTACTACACAAGTAGGTCACTCATGTCTTACACAGAGATGTGACCAAGATTCATGACAATATGTACGACATGTGAAGCATAGAGGGAGATTTACTTATCCATTATCATTAGGTCTCACTAGATGGTATCAATATGTGTTTTGTTAATCTAGTCCAAATATAAATGACTCTTGGCAATGAACATTTCTTTCTCTTGTTATAAAATGAAGAACACGGAAAAATGCAAAACTTGCATGAATTACATAATCATGTTAATCCTTGAATTTTTGAATGAAATTTTTGTTCGAGGCCATACCTAAGAGAACATATATATGGGAATCAAATCCAATATAGGGCCATTCATGCTCAAAGTAGTGTGGTTGGATGAAATAAATTCCATGTCATTTTCCTTGCATGAACAATCAAAGGAATTGTCTCCTTGGGAAAATTGGCATTCATAAATCCAAGGTGTCTAAGGGATTGAGGGAATTATTCCTTGTACACACAAAAAGCATACCATATGCATTCACTTGTTGAGAAGTGGTGCAATAGTGGTATTCAAGGTGTTATAGATCAAGGTATCCAATGGATTTTATTTATAATATGAGAACCTCATCTAATAAGAAAATCATTCCATGTGTAGAACTCTTTAAATATCCTCAATATTGAATATACTTTATAATCTACTTGCATTATTAAAGCCATAAAACCTTGATATTTAATATCATCAAAATATTTTGAATACATTTTATAATATAGATTCACATTATTAAAAACCTACAACCAATGTTTTGTAGTTAAGTGCAAAAAGATTGAAAACAACATAACTTATGAAAGAGTTTTAATATAATTTAACTGTAAACAAGGCATTGTAAGATACTTTGTAAGCTAAACTTTGTAAGAAACTTATGATACTCTAATATTACATATGTAAACTTATGAGAGGCTTTTGGAATCATAGCTCCTCTAGAAAAGGACACGGGCCAAAGGGTTGAAGATCTTGAATTACTAAAGGCGATATGCCTTACTGACGTTAACCATTTATTGATGTAACATCCAGTATGGCATTTGGGAGCTTATTCACATTTTCTGTATACTGCCAAAGCATCATATATCAATATGTATTGTATTTAACTGTAATAGAATTGTATTATATTTAACTTTAGTAAGAGTTGTTTATGAATACCACTGCTTTCTTGTAGTAATCACAGTAATAGTCCTTAGTTTCCCATATGATGAGAGTGATTCGGTTCAACGCTAATACACATGATAACACCTATTAGAACATGAGTTATCAACATATTCATGACCAATCAGAATTGAGTAAGTTTGTACATTCATGTACGCTCTTCACTTCCATGGATATTTTTCTATTAACTTTCAAAGTTTTAAAATGTCTTAACATAATATTACCTTAGTTTTAAAAAGTAATATTCACACCAAGTTAAATATTTCTTTCAAGCTTAGTTCTTAAGAGGATCCATACTGGAACATATTATCATAGACTCTTATAATCAATTCAATTTGACTTCCAATAAATTTTCTCATATATTGTTTCCAGATTTCAACCACCTATTGACTTTAGACAATAAAAAAGTGGCATTCCACCTTTAGACAATTACATCCCTCTTGTAGTAATACATCCCTATGCTATTGTATTAGGAAGGGATTGGGCTAAGATTGTTGATTTTCACTTTTTATCAATAATTGGTTTTCTCTCATTTCTCCCTCATAAAATTATGACTATTACCTTAATTAGTCCTTATTATTCTTATTATCAAGACCTTGGACCCTCTTACGATTGATGTGAAAAGTTTTTTATTGTTTTCAAGGAGAAGTTATAATATGGTTTGGAGGAATTTATTTGTCCATTAACTTATTTATTTATTTGATGTATTTCCTTATTTAAATGAGGTACTATATGTGCAAATATATCATTGATATAATTTTCTTTTAAAGATGGTACATGAGATTCATCCTGTTATTGTTTGCATTGTACGTACCAATGGAAAATATTGATGAACTTGAAGATCATGTGTTTGTTTAATGATGTTACAAAAATTGTAACATCCAAATATTCTACGAGCCCTACAATTTAACTGCTTGCAGTCTAATAAGATACTCAATTTGGTTTAAATCCTAATGGTCAATATGCGTCATTGTTGTTATACAAGTATTTCAATAAAAGAGGTAGTGACATTGTTTTCAGTCATTCGTAATCTATCAAATCAATCTAGTGAGCCCATTAGATATTTTTCTTGTTCTAAGAATTTGTAGTGGGACTCACTATTCTATTATATCAACCAGAACACACATTCAATTCTCTTATCATTGTTCAACTACAAAAATAAATGACAATCAATTATGATTGACTTCATCTTGATTCATGGGTTTGAGTGGACATATAACATTGTCAATGTTACATTAATGAAAATAGGTTAAAATAACAACATTGAAGATCAATTTGAAGCATGGGATCTCTCATAGAATCATAATATTATTATGTTTAGTCACACAAATATCATTAAAATTGTGTATTTAAAAATCTTTACAAGTTGTGCAATTCCTAGATTCTTCCATGTTATTAAATATGACTTGTGGAAACTTCGAAAATATGAACATAAAATGACAAAGTAGACTAAAAAAAAATAAAAGATGACTCATTTTTGAATTCTGGAATTCTCGGGTTATCATTACTAGACTTCGTGACAGTTGGTTTAACTGCATCCTTACATATTACTGTGTAATTCCTTATAACAACTCTGTGTACTTTCTTACAGTAACTACTACTATAACAACTATAACAGCTATAACATCATGCATAACTACTATAATAGCTTTGTGTAATTCCTTACAGTAATATGCGAATGAATATATAATTATGCCCCTGACAGTTGGTTTAACTGCATCCTTACATATTACTGTGTAATTGCTTATAACAGCTCTGTGTAATTCCTTATAGTAATATGAAAATGAATATATAATTATGCCCCTATGGCCAAACCGTGGGCATGCCCACGGATTGGCCATAGGGCTGGCCTCTGGTGGCCAAGGCACAGTCCCAGTCAAAATTAAAACTAAAATTATAATTAAAAGTATAAACTCAAGGTATTTTAGTTTTAATTTTAAATATTAAAACTAAAATTATATTCTCAAGATTGGAAAAATACCTGGAGTTCGGCGCACCCATGCTCACAAACGCCAACACGACCTGCTCTCATGACCTTTGTACTCATAGACGCACCTTCCTACACAACCTATGCTCACGACCTCTGCACTCACAGTCGACAACAAAGTTGATAAAACGACAAGAAATGACAAAAAAGTTCATAAAACATTTCATAATCGATGTGTGGTTGATATATAAATAAGCTTTCGGCCAAAAGATTGTTCGGTCGAAATATATTTCGCTCGAAAGATAGTTCGACCGAACAATTCAGCCAAAAGAGTATTGTCGGAAAGAAAATATCTAGCCGACTAAATTTTTACATGCAAATCAAGGGTGCGGTCAATGCATCATTCGATTTGACGTTTAATGTTTCGGCCAAAAAATAATATTAGTTCAGCCAAAAAAAGGTTTTTTAGAATTTTGGAGACCTGATTGTCACGAAAGTGTAACCCACCTCCGTGATTTCACCCGTATGTGATCCAAAAATGGAAGGAATTATTAACAAAACAACATTAATAAGATGCTCATGAATGATTAAAGAGTTCATCCGTCAATAACCATGCTGCAAATAAGAGAAGATAACAACAATAATAAAGAGATAAAGAAAATAAGAACTTGATAATGTAGTTCACGAGTATGTGGCTACATCCTCGGACTCGCTTCCAAGTGGAGAACATCTTTATTGATCTTCAAATTCTCAAGTTCTCTTTACAATGGCTCATTGTTGTTACAAATAGGCTTCTGATATGTTGTACAAGGTCTCCTTGTGCAAATGCACACATGCCTCGACAAACTCCTTTCAAAACATGAAAAAATGCCCCTCAAAACATGAGAAATGGGACAAAAAATCCAACTCTTCTTTACATTCCCTACATATAAAGTACCCTATCAAGCTCAATAAGCCTGGTTTATATAGTCTTTAAGCTCAGTTGGGGAAAATCAACTTCCCACAAAGATTAGGCCTCTTTTTGGGATCAAATCCCCCTCCAACTTGCCAAGAAATCTCCAAAAACGCCCAATCTCGGACAAAACTATAGGAAAATAACCCACTTGTGTAAAAAAACTCAAAGATATCCCAAAGGGCCTGGGAACATGCTCTAAAATAGGTTCATATGGCATGGAATGACCAAGCTCCAATCCCTAAGGGATGTGCAATAGCCCTCAGTTTAAAAGCAATGCTCACGTGGTATAATGTGATAAGACCACAACCTAAAGGTGTGCCCAAAACCATGGTCACTCCCCTAAATCCACGGTGGGAAGGTGCTAACCATACGCACGCTAAGTTGGAGTGTAGTTGGATGGTGGTGGAGCACCCCCTTAAGAGCTATGGCCATATGTATATCAAAAAAATCGTGGATTGGAGCTAGGCCCCAACCCCCTTCCACCTTCGCTCTGACATTAAATATCTTTATATAAATTAATATGGACTTGTAATAACAATTCCCTCCAATGGCACGTTGGAAATCAAAATTTCCCTAAGGAATTTATCCTACCAAGAGGTCATGGGGTTGAATCCCATGAAGCTCAAAACATTTTACCCACCCAACGAATGCTGGGGTGCCATGTAGCATCGTTTAATTTGCTCGAGAATGTGCCACTTGTCAACACGAGATTGGACCACTATCATCTGTTCAGTCATCCTGCTTATCCACTTCTACGTGTCTCAATGCTACGTCAACATGATGATGTTAGCATGATATCATGATGACATCAACATTGACTTTTTTCCTATTCACTTTTTACTTTTTTGTAAAAACGACCAGAGTGAGATAACTCTCACATACGACGTTCATTTGAGGAAGTAAATATATGGCTAGAATCAGAGAGAAGAGATGGTCGCAATGGAAATGGCTTCATCCGATTCTGAGAACTTTAATTTTTGAGTATTTTCTGGACCTCAGGAGCCTCCTGGATCAATATGACTGTGATACGGGATTAACAAAATCATGTGTAATCAAGGTTAACTAATGGATATGATGTATCATGTTCATCCTTATTTTGTTTCCTATAAGAACAAGATAATCAAAACATTCAATCAGATATTTTGTTCAAGGTAAGTCATCGAGAGGAATCCAAAACAAAATGACATGAATCTAACATAAAATTCAATAAGAGATTCATATGCATGCATCAAAATATTTTCAATTTTTAAACACAATTATTCATAATTATAATTATGATGGGCCAACAAAAAAACCTCCATAAATGGTTCGAGGAATATATAGACTTAGCTGGTAGTGCTTTGTACCATTTTTGAATCCTCCCTTGGAATGTGAGAGTAAACAACCTATAAATTTCATTATCATTACTAATTCTAAAAAAATTACATTTACCCATAAATTGCTAAGGAATATCTAAAGAAGAAATTTTACTCTCATCATCAAATTTTAAATTAGACAAGGATTTGAGCTTATTTTTGGTTATGTTTCATGTAGGACTGCATCAACTAAAGCATGGACCAAAGTAGGAATGTACACAAGAGTCATGATTAGTAAAAATTATTTAAAATAAGACCCTACACAGATAATTTATCTGTGACCCTTCTTCTAGCGCCAAAAATTTTGATGGCCAAATTGTCCATGTTCAACATTAATGAAATCACCCAGTTAGGAGCCCAATTAGACCCTTATCCATTTGATGTGGTGATTCCCACTAGTTAAATGGGCCGAGTTACCCTTTTCCTAAAATTAATCTAAACTAAATGGTAATCCTAATCTAAACTAGTCCAATACTAAATCTACCCTCTCCATGCTAATGTATGATATTGATTGTTGTTATTAGTAGCCAGAAGGAAAGAAATTACCTTCTTGCAACATGCTTATAAGAGGAAATCCTCATGATTGGCTAAAATGAGGGCTGAACTATGCCACAATAAAAGTTGATCTTGCAAAAGGAGAATTTCATAAATGCATTCCTAAATGCAAATGTAATATAATCTAATATGGAGATAACAAAAGGAAATTTAATCTATCTGAATTGA